>JAQZBX010020969.1:0-32617 GCA_029593785.1 Cabassous unicinctus | reverse complement strand
AACCTTCAAGCTCTTTTCTGGCAGCCGAGGGCTGTTCCTTGGCTGTTCTGTCCCCTAGGATGACAACCGGTACCGTGAGGATATTTTTGGGGTTACCTTGCATATGTATGAAGTGATCAATTGCCTTAGACCTGAGTCCATTGCCTTCATTGAAGAGAGCTAAAAAGATACAGATGAGTAAGCTGGCTCCATCCTAAGGGTGAGGGGAGGGCAGAGCCCTCTCCTCCAGGTGCTGATGGGCAGGGAGTTCTACCTTCATTTCCCATGGCTTTCCTTGGGATCAGTGGTTCCCAAAGCAGGGTCCCTGGATGAGTCGAACAGGCCTCACCTGGGAACTTGCTAGAGATGCAGATGTCCAAGCCCCACCCCAGACCTGCTGAATCAGAAACTCTGGGAGTGGGGCCTGGCAATCTGTGTTTTCATATGTTTTCCAGGGGATTCTGAGACCCACTCAAATGTGGGAAACCCTGCTTCAGACTGGCTTCCTCCTGAGGTGCCCCCTAGAGGAAGGATGGCTCTCACCTCTGGGAAGATGTGCTCCTACCCACTGCTCCTGGAGTTTACACTGCCTCCCTCACCCCCAAATCAGTGGGCGTCTTCCTGCTAATGCAAATTTTAATGACTCTTATTTTGACAATTTCACTCACCCCCTAGAAATTTCTGGAAACAGTCTGAGGACCCAAAAGACCTAAATTTCATCTCACTCTCTAAGACTTGCTTAGATCCCTTGACCCCTGGACACATCAAGCTTGGTGGTAATCTCACTGCTAAATGCCCTCCCTCCCATACCTTACCACTGCCTACCTCTAAACCACAGTCAGTGCCCTCGACATTAAATTAAGCAGGAATCCACCTATCCCTTTGACAATTCACCAGTGCAGGGTGCAGGTGCCATTTCTTAAACTTGGTATCCTCCTTTTTTGTCCCTTAAGACAACATGGTAGTCTTGAAAACAAAACTTTGAGTCCAGGAGGTTCACATAAATTGTCTTTTAAGATCATGGCTTCTGTGGTTGCCATGAAGCACCTTGCAGTGTCCCTCTTCCTTGCCCGCTGTGTTGGTGAGCATTCATTAATTCACTCTTTCCTTCATTCAAGACAAGCACTGATTATGGAACAGATCCTCTCCAAGGCTCTGGAGCTTGGGAGGAAATGAAGGAGAGGCACATAGCTGGTTTTCTCTGGGCGTCTTCAAGGCGGCAGAACAGCCTTGCTCTGCCCACGCTAACTCCCTCCCAACTCTCCTCCAACAGGGTTTTCAGCTCCTATTGGATTCTCTTGCCCCGACAGACCTGGCAGGTGGACAGCCCCGAATTCTGGTGGGGTTGGCTGCAAGTGCGGCCACTGCTGAACCTTTTCTATAGGTCTCCACGTGACACCACTCAGTCTCTCCTGTTGCCACATCTTGGTTTCCCTCTTCGGGGTTCCCACCCTCAGTGGTTTCCTCAGCCCTTTTTGGTTCTCTCCTTGAGTTTCCCTGCTGCATTGAAATGGCTTTATAATCCACATGGCTTTTATGAAACTCTTCCCCGCCCCCCACTTCCTTACAACAGCAGATCACAGGTGCATGAAACCACTGGAACACTGCCCTCGATCCCATTAGGGCTTGTTCTCTAGTGTCCTCTGGAAAGGCCGCAGGGACTGGATGGAGTTTTCTGAGTCAGTTCCTCAACAGCCCAAGTCTCCTTGTATCCATTTTTGTCACGATGTTTCAGTCGGGCATGTGCCAGGCCTAGCCTCTGGCTGTCTCCTTGCCTGTGCCAAGAAGCATACCCTTGGCCCAGATAAATTCCTCATGTGTCCTTAATTAAGGCTCTGGGAAGCACTTGGAGGGACATTAATTGTCTTGGTTGTAAAGGGCCAGGAGCAGGAAGAAGAAACCCCCCCCGCCCCAAGACAGGGGAAGTCAGAAAAAACTAGAGGCAGTTAGAGTCTGACACCAGGAAGTGGAACCCTTGCTAGCAAGTAGACAAACCTATCCAGTGGATTGGACAAACTTCCCACTTCAACTTCACCTCCCCAGTGAGAGTCCTGATTCAGCCATGTCTCTGAACCCCATTCCCAGGTAAATCCATCCACAAGGCCCAGAAGTATTGCTGTCCAAGGGAGCATGCTGGAAATAAGGCTCATCCCATCTTTGCCATGGACCCATGGGGTGACTTTGGATAGCAGTCACTTTTCCTTCATCTCCACTGATCACAATGTCAGGAAGCTACAGGGCACGAATGGATTGAACATTGCAACTAAGGAGACTGGCAACACTCTCAGTGGAGAATCTTGTGGTTATTTTTCATTCCCCAAGATGGGGTTTGCTGCTTCACTCCTGGGGATAAAGTATGGGGAGCCAGTTAGAGCATCACTGGGAGAGGGACTCTAATGAAGTACCCTGTTGCTTCTTCTAGAGGAACTACAATCCCAGGTGGGGAGGACCTTGCCCTCAGTCTTTTGGCCTTCTGAAAATGAGCTCCCCAACATTTAACCTTATAAAACTATTTTGACAAAGAAATTACCCTGGATTCAGAGCAAAAATGGGCAACAAATTCTTTAGCAGGAACTGGGACAAGTGCAATTTCCTCCTGAGAGGCAACCTGCTGAGTATACCCTCTCAGATTAAAGGGGGTTGTGGTTCCCTTTTGACATTTAAGTGTCAAAATTCAATGTCAGGCATCATCAAAAAGAGAGCCAAAAATTTCCAGGGACACTTACCTTGGCCCCAGCCATGAGGGATCTACCCCAGGGATGGAAGGAAGTTAATACTCCTCCAGTCCCTCCATTTTGTTTTGTCATCCAGAAAAACTGCATTTCCTTTATGTACTGTGCAATGGGCATTTTTTCTTGTTGCTCAGTTTGGGGGTTCTCCAAAGAAAACATGCTACAGTGAGGTGCCAAGAACCCAAAAGAGCCAGTGTAGAGACTCTTACAGCTAAAGGGAAAACAATGTTTTGTCTTTATCTATCCTCCCTGGCAGCCTCCACTGGCATCTAATTCCCACTACAGAGAGTTCAACTTCATGCCAGTGTAATCTCTCCTGCCTTCCTTTAATCCCATTTTCTTCTGTTCAGTCTTCCATGGACATAGAAACCAAATGTTCAGCAGCCTCCCCAAATCTCCCTCTAACCCAAAGGGTTGCCAGTTGTAAAAACCTTCTTTCCTGAAAACCCAAAAAGCTTTTCTCCCAGGGTCTTTTTCCCATTCTTTTGAGCCATCTGAGATGCCTCCTACATTGTCACTAGCTCTCCAGGGATGGAATGCCTGTATCTAACCTCCATCAAACAGGAATTTATCAGTGCTCTCCTCTCCAAATCAATCTTTATACACGACTGCTTCTCCATCACTAAACAAATACTTATGAGCACTTGTAGGTGCTGGGTACCTTCTTCATATATATCCCTGCCCTTCTTGTAACAAGCAAGGCAGATGGAAACATCATTTCATTTTATCAGGGAGTCAAGAGAAATGATTATATAACTGGAATTCATCTTTCTCCCCCAAGAAAGATTATTTTTTTAAGTAAATACCTTTCAATTCCCAATAAAAACTGCTTTTGAACTCCTGGCTAGAAGACAGGAGACTGGGCTGCTGTGTTTCTCTCACTTGCCAGAATTCCTGATATCAGAAAGCCTGGCTGTCATGAAGAGCCTCCCAGTGGATTCCTGATTTAGATTTTGGTGAGACTCTGATCCAGGGTAGGTAAATGTTGCCCTCTTGAGGTGGATATAGTTCAGCCCCACTAGCCAAGAATAGGTTGGGCAAACTATGTTTTATTAATAGGTGTGCAAACTGGTTTAGCAAACTGTGGTTAAAGTGAGGAAAAATAGGATTTACTGGGCATTTGGGGGTCATCTACATTGTGGATCATTTCTTTCCCTCTCCCTCTTGACTTTACTTGCAGTGGCTCCAACCCCATTTAATGAGCATGACCTTGAAATGTACTTTGCCCAAGAGGAATGAGACAGTCATATCCTCCTATCAATCACTGTGAGTCCAGTGTCCATATCTCATGTTGTAAAAGAAAAGATGTTAAGTGTATTGTTTCCCACATGTAGGAGGCAAGTTGAGGGGACAGAGATAGGCAAAACCTGGTTCCACTCTTCCAAAAGGCTTGAATCTATTAGGCACAGACACATGTCCTTTGAGCTGACATGTAGCTGGGGTTTGAGGAATGAGTGGGATTCCACCAGCAGCTTTTCGGAGACAAGAGTTTGCCATGAGGTGTGAAGAGTGAGAGTAAAGGCATGGGGGGGGGGCATGTTCATGAGCTCCTTCAGCTGTAGCTCAGCTTTTGGAAGGCTGAGGAGGTGGACAGGGACAAGAGAGTGGATAAAGGTGAGTGGCAAGTCAGCGAATTTAGAGTTTATTTGGTAGGCAACATGGAATCCTTATGAGTGGTTTTCAAGAGGAAGCTGATGTGACTGGATTATGCCTGGGAAATAATGTTCTGGCAGCAACAGAAACATGATGGCTGGCTGATTGGGCCATTGGTGGGTTATCACCACAACCAAGAATGAATAAAGATGGAGACAGATGAGATGATAAAGACATTCTAGAGGTTGAGTCAACAGGACCCTGAGGGTCAGGATGAGAGAGAAGTGAGAGTCTTGCTACTTGCTGAGAAAGGGAAGACATTAGGAAAAACAGGTTCAGGGGAATGATGAGTTTGAGGTGCTGTCATGACAGCCAGCTTCTTCCTGTGGTGACTGGGCCAATCCTTCCATGGGCCAGCCACACCCAGGGACCAGAAAAAAAAGGATCCACAGCCAATACCTATTGGTCTAAGAAGCACAGGATGTTCTTGCCAAGCACAGCTCTCGGCAGCAACCTATTTCTGGTTTCCAGAAGGGTCAGGTTTTGCCCTGAGCCCAAAACAAGTGAGATGTTCTCTGACCCAGATCAGGGGGCCAAGGGTTCCTGCCAGGATAGGCAACCACATGTCAGGCCCCCTCAACCCTGCAGCACCAGGTCCCCAGTTATGGTCCTTCAGTTCAGCATTAGGAAAATTCCAGACCTCTAGAGGTTGTTTGGATCTACCCATATGCCACTGTCTCTTTCATCTGTGCTGGTGTGGATCTCCAGCGTGACCTGCCCAGCTGACTGTCAAAGCTCTCTGTGTGAATTGGCCAGCTAGTCTGAGGCTGCCTGCAGATGACAAGAAGGAAGAAATACTATGCCAGGCTTCCTACAAAACCTGTCCATATTCTGTCACCTCCAAACCTTCAGAAATCCTCCAGCCTCCAAATATCCCACAGGGCTCAAGAATTAAAGGCTGGGGGCCAGGGTAGAGGAAACACGGGTCAGAGAGGCCAAGGGAGGAACCCCTGCCTCCCTGCGACTGAGCACAGATGGTCCCCACAGACATGGATTTGGTCTCTGGGAGCTGATAACATCCTGGTCTCTCCCACTTTCTCTCACACCCATCCCACTCTTGGATTCACTGCTAGTCTCCACCTGGTAGCAAAAAGGCCAAGAGGAAAAGTTGCCTTTCCCTAAAGGCTGTGTCTCAGACTTGGGATTCCAGGTACACATTCACCCTTGGTAGACAGAGTCTTTTTTGGGTGTGTTTTCTATGAATATTTGTCAAAGCCATGTGCCAGGGAGGTGATCAGGAGTAAATATACCTTTGTATGTTTATAAATTTCGTTTGACCCAGAATATCTGAACAGTACTGAACAAGCAGGAGATGTCTGCCTGGTCCAAAAGAGAGCCCATAATTAATGAGGTGGCCCTGGCTGGTAGGTTAATTATGACTCAGATGCTTCCCAGAGTCTTCTATACAATAGCTCCATGACCTTGGCCTCTGCTTTGGGGGCTGCTCTGGACAGTGCAGGATGTGGAGCAGCCTCCCTGGCCTCTGAGGCCCACTATGAGCCAGTAGCACCACCTGGCACTTGTGGCAACCAAATACAGATTCCATAATTGACCAATGTCCCCTGGGGGGCAAAATCCCTCCTGGATTTTTGACCCAATGCTCTTGGATTTCAGGGAGAAACAAAATTTCAACTGGCTGAACCAGGCCTTCTCATCAGCAGACTTCTGGAGCAGCACATTCTTCAACCTACTGGTTTCTTCTCCATCATCTGCTGCCAAACTGAGACTTGAAGTATTTCTGGTGAAACAAACAAAAAAGCATTGGCTCACAAACCCCTCCCAAGCAGGAAGGATGGAGCAGCTCCAGTTCAATAAAAGTCTGTGTCCTTGACTTCCACTCAGATTAATCCCAACCAAACTCCAGTGCTCCTGGGTTAGGTCAAAGAGCAGACTCAAGAGTCATAGTCCCCCACTCTGCCCCCACCCTGTTTTGTTGTTGTTGTGTTGTCATTTTGATTGTGTGACCCTCCCTGGGCTCAGCAGTGGTTTTCCAGAAGGCTAAGAGTGGACCAGTCCACCATGTTGTTGTACCCACAGGTTTCCCTTCCAGGGCTGGGGAAGCTGAAGAGGTGGGCAGGGCCAGGATTGTAGCTCACCACACCCTCCACCATGTTGTCAGAAACTCAATCTTTCCCCTACCTCTGAGCTCTCAATGCTGCTAAATCTCTGCCAAGTGTCCTGTGTGCTCCAGCACCTTCCTCAAAGGACCAACGCCCACCCCCACTGCTCGTGAGGTTGTCAAGGCTGTGATCGCTGTATGCTCTTCTTCTGTAGAGTTTTCATCTTCTCATTTTATGGAAACCAACAAAAGTCTACTTATGTCTGTTTGCATTATAGCTAAAATATTAAAAAGTAGACTCAACTTGGCTGAATCTTTTCTTCTGTTTGATTTGCTTGGGATCCCTCACCCCTTTGCCACTGGCATGGCTTGGTTGCCCTAGTAGGCCCACTCCAAGATGGAGATTAGCATGCAGGAGGTTTATTGAAGGAGGGGCTCTTGGGAACAACACTGGGGAAGGGCAGGGCAGTGGAGAAGCCCATCTGAACAGAGGGACAAGTTATCCTGTGATATTGTCTTTGATAAAAACTTTAGCCAGCCCTGCATGGCATTTGGAAGATGATCTTTCAGAGCTTGTATGCATTTGGGGTAACATGGCCAGATTTTATATCATACAGTCTTGGATGTGGGTCACCTGGAGAAGGACCTCCCCTAGGCCAGGGGGCTCTCTGCAGTGAAGGCTATGCCCTTCAAGGGGCAGCTGGGGAAATGCACACTTAATTCCTGACATAGATCTGGATGGCACATCTCAGCATCCTCCACACTGCCCTCCTTTTCTACTTTCCTTTCCACCATCACAGCTGCATCTCTAGGAAGGGACCCAAAGAAACTCCACACCACCTTTACCCACAGCTCTTCCAAAGCCTCCATGTATCCATCCCCCTGAAGGCACAAAGCCTAATCCCTGAGTGATTTCAGATCCACTTCCCAAAGTACTAAATGGCAGATGAAGAGGAGCTGACCTCAAATGCCATGATGGAGGTTACTGTAAGGGGCTGAGCTGGGCATCTGGGACAAAGGTCCTGAGGCTTTGTTATACACTTCCAGGCATTTGACAACATTTTGACCATCACACATATTTCCTGATCATAAAACACAAACCACTAGGCAGTCAGCTTTTTAAATTACAGAGTAAGTTGCCCAAAATGAAACAGCCCCTTTCCACCATTTCTGCCCCCCCCCACACCTTCCCTGAGCCTCTTGCCCAAGTTCAAGTGTGAGAGGAAGGTCCAAGATGGAATGGGAATTGGCATGCTTCTCAATCCCCTGCCCCTTGCTGTCCTACAAAACTTAATTAAAATAACAACAAACAGTTATTAAATGCCAATTTTCACAAGAATACTTTGAGGTATTATCATCACTTTCCCCCTAATTTAAAGCTGGGGAAACCAGATCACAGAGCTTGTGGAAGGTCAGCATAGCTAGTACACATTAGAGGTGGTATTTAACCCAAGCTGTCTGGCTCCAGAACACACATTCTCTCTCTTTTTTTTTTTAACATTTAAAAAATGTATTCATTAATTTTTAAAATTACAAAAACAAAGTCAATAACATGTTCACATAAATCACATATTTGTAAAAAAAATGATATTTTCCAAATGAAAACTTATGAGAAGAGTAGCACTGTTTCACTTGTTTGTAAACCTGTTTAATGTCTGGCTTAATAGAAGGTAGCTGGATTCTCCCATTCCTATTCCCTTCAATGTGTTGTAATACATTGTTTGTTGTTGTTTCTAAATTAAGTTGAAATTCATATAACATAAAATTAACCATTTTAAAGTGAAGGGTTCTGTGGTATTGAGTGTATTCACAATGTTGTGCAACCTAGAACCTACCTTTTTAGCCCACTTAATGCTGCCAAGACACCCAGGCTGTTCAAATCCCAGCTCCTCTACCTCCTAGTTGTGTGACTTTGGATAAGTTACCAACCTCTCTGTACCTCTATTTCCTCTTCTGTAAAATAGGCATATGACTGTATCAACTTCATAAGGCTGTGTTGAAATTAAATGCACTGATAGAGTCAATTCTCACCAGGCCTGTTAGTTACGGTCTAGAAAGTCACAGCCAACACTGAATTGAAGGAGGCTCAACCACTGCCCATAGAAGCAATAAAGGCTTAGGTTTCTGTGAGCCTTAGGTCACAACAATGTGTCAACTGATTAACACATAACCTTGTTCTATGCATATTTCTGTTTAAAGACAACTCATATATTTTGCTTCCTCAAATTTGCATACAGTGATTCCCCAGTAAGTTCTTTGTTTCATAAATTGCATCGGGATGCAGGCAATTGGAGTTCATTAATCAACACAGAATTCTTAATACACACTTCACTGCCAAAAACTCTATAACTCATGCTTCAACAAAGCGAATCAAACTCACATCTTTTTTCTGTGAGGCATTGTCATGCTTAGGAACACTAGACAGAACTTCAGCACTCACTTTGGGGCCATTTTAAAAAGCAAAATCTCCAAGAAAAAGCACATGCCAAAAAATGACAATCATGGCACTAAATGTTCTATATAAATAGCTCTTGTTTACAGTATGAGATCTGAAACAAGGCAGAGTTCCAGCTTAGCTGGGAATGGGCATGACAGGTGACTCAAAATTTTCACTGCTTTACATACCATGCATGATTGTGAAAGCAGCATGAGTATTGATTGGGGGTTACAGATAAATTTTAGCAAGTAATGAGTTCACAAATACAGAATCTGCAAACCATAAGGCATGACTGTGTCTTAGTTTGCCAGAGCTGCTATAATAAATACCACAGACTGATTGGCTTAAATCACAGGAATTTATTGGCTCACAGTTTGGAGGCTAGGAGTCGAAAATCAAGGTGTCAACAAGTCCATGCTTTCTCTGAAGTCTGTAGTGATGTGGTGGTGGCTTGCTGTTGTCACACTTGGCCTCTGTCACATTGCCATCTTTCTCATTTGTTCTCCTCCTATGGCTTCTGTTTCCATGTCCAGATTTCCTAACATTATAAGGACTCCCATCTTATTGGACTGAGGTCCACCATAGTGCATTTTGACCTCATCCTGATAGGGTCTTCCAAGATCTTATTTACAAATGTGTTCACATACTCAGGACTGGGGTGTTAGGACTTGAATATATCTTTATGGGAGACATGATTCAATGCCCCAACAGACTGTATATGCAACATATTTAGAATAATACTGGACACAGAGAAAGTTCTCTATGTGGTAAATAAGTAAAGATCTCAGCTTTGTGTATTTCCAACCTTCTCCTCCCTTTCCTAGAAGTTCAAACAGCCCATCTTTATGCCATTTGATACTTAAGCACTGAGTTTCTCAGGCCCTCTCAGAACACCTGCCATCATAGAAGACACTAGTTTTAAAAGCCAATTCCTGAGCCTCTCTCCAGAGCTTCCCTTTAGGATTCCTAGGGGTGAAACCCAGATTTTTAACTGACTCCCCATAAGATTCATAAACACACCTCTGAAGTGGCTAGGGATATTTTAATATTTATATGCATCACGACTGGGGTGGCTTCTGTTGCATGGCCATGAGATGAAACATCCAAATTTACACCAAAACAGAAACCTCTCAACCACAAATTGAAAGGAGAAGGGGTTGGGAAACAAGTGGGAGGAGAGGGAAGAAAGGATGTTTAAGTCACTGCATGTCAATATAGAATAGGGACTGCACAGTCAGTTGAGTAGTAAACATTCATTGATTATCTTTTCATTGTATCCTCAGCAAAAAACTGCAGAGAAAGCATACAAGGGAGAGTATTTACTAACAGGCAGGTCAATGTAGAGCTTAATCCACATCACTTAAAGGAAATTGCTTTAGTTATGGCCTCTTGAGGAAAATGAGATTAAATTAAATAGCAGAAGATTTTAGACACAGTAATTAGTAAGGTGATTTTTAAAAATGACTCAATCCTTTGTATTACTAGGCTTGGGGGGCTGGCCTCCCTATGACTTGGTTTTCTCTGCTGGAATGTGGAGTTGATATCAGAAGCTCACTCTCTCAGCACCTCCCTAATTTACTGTTTCCAATAATTTTGAGATCTTAAAGGGACATGAGCTACAAATTTCCAGTCCCAGCAGCCACCTCTTCACTCCCATTCCTTATTTCACAGTAATGAGGTGGGGTAAGAATGTGCAAGAAGCCACTGAGATATACTATAATTTCAAGGTGTAGTATCCGTGGCATTAATTAAACATTATCCAGTGAGTCATTGAATCCGTTTTGTTTTTTATGTCTTTGAATCTTCCCTGATGGAAATGCAGTTATTCGCAGAAAGAAGCAGGCAAAAATCTGTGGGAAAAGAGACAACTGTTCCAAGTATTGCCTTCCTTAGAAAACATCTCTTCCATCCTGTCACACTTTTGCTCAAGGGCATTTGGTGCCATCAAGGGCTAGGGACAACATCAGGTGCCTGCTCTGGGCACAGCAGCCTTTCCTACCCCTTTAACCACTGTTCCACCCAAACCTTCCCACGGGACTGACTGATCTGCCTCAAGGGCTCTAAAATGCAGCTTTTATTTTCCTTCCTCCTGGTTTTGCTTCTGCCATTTCCCCTGCATGGAAAATCCTCCCTCTTCTTTTATCTCTGCCTAGCAAATTCCTACTGCTTTCTATGTATTCAAGGGAAACCTTCTCTCCACACTCCAGCTACATTTCCTGTCTGTACCAGGCACTTGGCACATAGGATGTATTGATTTACACTAGCTATCTGTGTGTGGCTTATCTGTCTGTATGTATCAGATTTCTATTGCCAAAATAATGCTGGGTAGCAAACAACCACAAAATCTCCTTGGCATACTGCAGTAAGCATTTATTTCTCCCCCATGTCCCTGCAGGTCATTTGAGGCTAAGCTAGGCTGGGATAGCTGGGCTTGGCTCCAAGCTGCTAATTTGGTCCACAACTGCTCCACATATCTCTCATCTACCTAGAACAGCAGCTACCAGAGACTGCAGAAGATTGAAAGGGCAGACCAACTCTGCAAGCCCATCTGTTTACATTCCATTGTCCAATGCAAAGTGCATGGCCAAGCTCAAGTCAATGAGTAGTAGAAATAAATTCTGCCTCTAGTGGGACAAACTGCAAAACTGCATAGCACAGGCTGTGAGTAAAGGGAAAGTGGAAGAATTGGGAAAGATCATGCAATCTACCAGACCATATTAAGTTGTCACTTGCTGGAGGATTAGGACAGAGTGAACTGTTATAAATATCTATTAATTACCTGTGGAAGGGCTAATGCTGGCTTAATACTAGGCAGAGAAAAACAGAAACAGTCCCTAATATTTACTATAGAGAAATTATCAGCTCAATTGACTTTAACTTATAGGATTCATTCATTCAATGCATATATAATGACATCTACTGTGTGTCAGACATGGGGGATAAACTAGTAGAAGGGGAGAGAGTAAGTTTTGTTTCCCCCCCAAAGGATTGTGTTAGATGGTGCTGAGAAACTAATTAGAGAGAAAAACAAAGCAGCACAAAGTGATAGCTTAAATAGGGTGGTTGGAAAAGGGCCGCTGCAGCAGGAATGTGACTTGGGAATTGAGGGGGTGGGGGAGGTGGCCTTGCAGATGACAGGGGTGGTGGGGTTAATTGGCCCTATGAAGTATCCCAAGAACAAGAATATTCACTTGTGTAACCACTTTAAATACAATTATCAAGTTTTATACTCAAATAAAGCTCACAGTCTGTATTCCAATTTTTTCCAATGTCCCAATAATGTCCTTTTTTCTCCTTCATTATTAGATCTAGCCCAGGATCATGTATTGCATTTATTTGTCAGCTCTTTAGTTGCTCTTCCTTTTATTTTTTTTCTTTTGACTTGTGAGAATATATGTACAAAATAGACTTTCCCATCTCAGCCACTCCCAAACATACCATTTAGTGGAATTAATTACATTCACAATGTTGCAGTACCCTCACCACTATCCATTACTAGAATTTCCCCTTTGCCCCAATCAGAAAACTTACACCCATGCATTAACTCCCCATTGTCCTGTCCCTAACCCACCAACCCCAACCCTGTCCCTGATAATTTGTACTCTATTTTCTGTCTCTATGAATTTTCAGATTCTCCAATATTTTCTCTCTAGTTACCATGGGCCATAAATTTAACATTCTGTAACAATCTCATTTGGTTTTACAACAACTTAACTTCAATAATATACAAAAAAATATGATCCTATACCCCTCCATCCCCCCTACCTTTATATAGTTCTTATCACAAATTACATGTTTATACATCATGAGACCCAAACCATTGCTTGATCATTACATTTCCTGCATTTGTCTTCTAGATCCTAGGAAGTAAAAGGTGAAGACACAAACAAAAAAATACAATAATACCAGCATTTCTATTTGACCATGTTATTACCATTGCTGGACAGCTTTATTTCTTCAAGCAGCTTTGAAATATTGTCCAGTGTCCTTTCCTTTCAACCTGCAGAACTTCCTTTTAACATCTCTTGGATGGCCAGTCTAGTGGTGAAGATGTCTCTCAACTTTGGTTTATACAGAAATGTCCCCATTGAAGGTTTTGAAGGGAGCTGAAATTATCTTTTACATAGATTGTGGAGACTCATGGAAGAGGGAGATTTTCACAATCTAGCCAAAGAGAATCTGGATCTGCCTAGAGTCCAAAAAGCATAGGTTTATTAGCTTGCTGCACCAAGGGAGAAGACACCCCAAAGGAACTATGGGGTGCCAGGCAGAATGGAGCTGGGAGGGGCTTACTCTCAGATTTGGGCTTGTGCTGGGTGTTTTTTAAAAGCTAATTGTTTATTTTATGCATATCAGACTTCATTCACAGCATATATGTAATTGTCAACCACATTATCCAATTTAATAATTAATAAGTTATAAAAATACAGTGACAAAAAAAGTTCTAGCACTGAAAAATTTGCCCCTGTAGTTTATTTTATAAAATTTGTTTTTATTGAAGTATATCATTCATAGATGAACATACATAAACAATAAGTGTATAGTAAAGGTTATGAACTTAGAAAATATTCATGCATAACAACATATAGGGGTCACATACATCAACCCACCACCAACAGCTTGCATTGTTGTGAAACATTTATTACAAAGTATGCAAGAGCATCATCAAAATATTACTACTAACTATAGTCCATATCTTACATTTGGTGTATTTTCCCCCAAACCCACCATATTTTAAAAATATATATGTATATATATTTTTAAAGATTTACTTTATCTCTCCCCACCCCTTGTTGTTTTGCACTTGCTGTGTCTGTTCATCTTCTTTGTTTCTTTAGGAAGCACCATGAACCTAACCTGGGGCCTCCCATGTGGGAGGGAGGCACCTAATCACTTAAGCCACCTCCGTTCCCTGCTTTGTTGTATTTCTTGTTGTGTTTTTCCTCTTGTGTCTCTTGTTGCATCATCTGGTCACATCAGCTTGCTTTGCCTGCCCATTGTACCAGCTCACCATCCTGCTCGTCCTCATTAAGAGACACCAGGAACTTCTGCTCCCTGCTTTGTTGTGTCTCATTATGCTTTTCTTCTTGTGTCTCTTGTTGCATCATCTTGTTATGTCAGCTTGAAACACCTGCCCATAACAACAATTAACTATCTTCTTTAGGAGGCATGGGAACCGAACCACAGACCCCCCATGTTGAAGGCAGGAGATCAATTGCTTGAGTCACATCCACTTCCCTAAAAATATATTTTTATTAAAGACATTGTGACTTAAAAAACAGTCATGCACCTGTATAGAATTCCCATACAACACCCCTTCACCAACACACCACACCATGGTACAATATTTGTTACAGATTATGAGATAATATCATCAGACTATTACCACCAACCATGGCCCACAGTGTACATTTGGCACACTTTTTCCATATGCCCCCCATTATCAACATAGAACATCTTTGGCACTGATGCAAGAATATTATAGTATTGCTGTTAACCACAGTCCATAGGTCACACCAATTGTATTTTTCCCATTCTTCTCTACATTCCCACTACCCTGCAATAGTGATGTACATCTACTCTAGCTCACAAAGGACACTCTTGCATCTATACCATCAACCACAATTCTCATTCACCTCTGGGTTCACTGTGTTATTCAGTCCCTAGATTATTCTTTAGCTTTCTTTCAATTTACTTCCCCAGACTACATTTTTTGGCCACAATCCCATTTATAAACCATGTGCTGGGTGATTTTAAGCAAAGACTAAGGAAGCAGAGACCAGCTCTGATTTGGCTATAGTCAGGAAATGAGGGCAGTTCTATCACAGGGTATTAGAAGAGTAAATTTAAAATCTAGAATTCCCCTGTTGCCAAAGGGAAAGAGATCTTTTTCCTCCTACTTTTCTTAGAGCTTTTCCTTGAGAAATTTAGTATTTATAAATCCTTCCCCTTCCCTTGTTAGGTGTGTAAGTGTTTTTAAAGGCCAAATAAGCATCTTGCCAGCATTACAACACAGGAATATTTTTTCAATCATCTGGGAGCCATCTGTTTGAAATGTAAACATCAAGGAGAGAAGCACCCGTGCCTCTCTTTCCCAATGGGAGTTTAGTTTGCGTGACTTGCTCCCAGATGTAACCACTATCTTGTCATAAAGATTGGAGAAGTTCTATTAGCCAGTATAGGTGGTATGAAGGTTGAATCGTGTCCTTCCCAAAAAGATACATTCCAGTCCGAAGACTCTTCCCTACCCTATAGATGTGAAAGGGATCCTATTTGGGAAAAGGGCCATTGCAAATGGAATTAAAGTTAAAATGAGGTTCTGTGCAGTAGTAGTCACCAATATGACTGGTGTCTTCATAAGAAGGGGAAATTTGGACACAGACACAGACAGACAGAACGCCATGAGAACAGAAATACAGAAAGGAGAAGGCCATGTGGAATGGAGGTAGAGTCTATAGTGATTCTGCTGCAAGCCAAGAAACACAGAGGATAGCTGTCCACCACCAGAGGCCAGGAGAGATTCTTCCCTACAAACATCAGAGGGAGATGGTCCTTGATTTCAGACTTCTGGCCACCAGAATGGTGACACCCTAAAATCTGTTGTTTTAAGCACCCCCCTCCCCAGTTTGTGGTACTTGGGTACAGCACCCCTAGGAAACTAAGGCAGATGTATACCCCACTGTATTAGTTATCCAAAGGGGTGCTGATGCAAAGTACCAGAAATCTGTTGGCTTTTATAAAGGATATTTATTTGGAGCAGAAGCTTACAGTCACAATGCCCTAATGAGTCCATCTCAAAGTATCATAAGAGGTAATTTCTCATAAAGTCTTTTGCCACATGTTGAAGCAAGATGGCTGCCTATATCTGTGAGGATTCAGCCTTCGTCTTTCCTCTTAAGGCTCCATGGGCCCAGCTTCTTCCAATCTCAGCTGTAGGCTGGAGGGCTCATTTCTTTCTGGGCTCAACTGCTCTGGTCTCTTCACAAGGTCAGCTGTAAACTATCAAGTGAATGGCTCATCTCTCTTCCCAGGGTCACAGGATCAAAACTGATATATTTTCTCCTCTTCCATGTCTATTGAGCTCTCACTATTCCTCTGTGTATCTTCTCTTATGTTATCCCTGAGTGAGTGTCTGTTTATATAGCCCACCAAGGGGGAGGGTATTCAACCCTGCACACCCTAATGATGTGGTCAAATCAAAGCCCTAATGTTAACATAATCAAGCAAATGTAAAACCTTTGAATTTAATACAATTAAAGGGTATCATGCCCAGAGGAACAGACCAGTTTACAAACATAATCAATATCTCTTTTTGAAATTCATAAATAATATCAAACTGTCACACATATTACCAGGAGAATTGAGGAGGAACTCTGAAAGAATGCATAGCAAATAGTGTGGTCATGTGTTCTGACAGGAAGACAAGTCACTGTTAATCTAGAAAGCACATGTGTAATGGATTGCATCTGTTTGTACAGAAAGGGTGGGATTTCTTTCTGTCTTTCTTCTCTCATTAGCAGATTACTGGGATGTGCCTTACCCACTGGTTTGGTGCTTATTTGATAATAAGACTGTTCTCTCTTTGTGTAGAGGATTTTCTAGGCTGGTAGGAGAGTTCTATTTTTTATTTATCCCACCCTAAAGAATTGTCTTAGTTTGCCAGGACTGCTGTGACAAATAACACAGAATGAGTTGGCCTAGACAACAAAAGCTTATTGGCTTACAGTTTTAGAAGCCAGAGTCCTAAAACAAGGTATTGGCCAGCCCATGCTTTCTCCCCAAAGTCTGTAGGATTTGCCTATGGCTACACCAGGGCCTTTACACTCACAGTTCCATCTCCACAAACCTTGGGGTTCCTTGGCTTGCAACTCTGCCTCCTTCTTGCTGTCCATGTGTCTGCTCTTCTGATACCTGCTGGCTTCCAACATATTCCTGTGGCTTTCTCTGCCTGACTGTGCCTGGATTTCCTCCTTGTAAAGGCTTCAGGAATACAAATGAAGACCCACCTTGGTTCAATTTGGCCACACCTTCACAAATACTGCCATCTTAAAAAGGCCCTATCTACAAATGGAGTGGAGTAAGATTAAGAACATGCCTTTCATTGGGGTGCAAGAATCCATCCACCTAAAAAATCTTGGTCATCATTGATAAGAAAGCAGGAGGATAGCACAGGGCTGAGATGTCATTGATGAGAAAGCAGGGTGGTCCCACAAAGGAAAGGCTTGTCAACCATATTTACAGCTATGGGGCTCCCAGGCTTGTGTCCATCTGTAAATGTCATTTATCACATCTGACTGCAATCGGGGTTGATTTTCACCTTCTCAGAACCAGGGGGAAGCTGAGAGGCCAATAAGAGCCACTACAGGAACACAGACTAGCACAGTGACTGTGGAGACAGAAATAAATGGATTTGAGAAATATTAGGAGCCATCTTTTAGAATACAAGATTGCTTCCCTGAGGAAACCAAGGCATGGAAAAACTAACCTCTATTGGGCATTTGAATATGGATGGTGCTTTTCAACACATTTAAGGTAAAATCTCAATCTTTTTCTAAGTCCTGTGGGAGCTCATAAACACAGTATATGCAGTGGTGTAGAGCACAGCATCTGGAGCCCATGACCTGATTCAAATTCTGTTTCTCTCAGAAACAGCCAACATCGATGTAAGAAGAAATTGATGAACTCAACAATGCAATTACAAGTAAAGAGATAAACTCAGTCATCAAAAACCTCCCAACTAAGAAGAGCCCAGGACCAGATGGCTTCACAGCTGAATTCTACCAAACATTCCAGAAAGAGATAACACCAATTCTGCTTAAGCTCTTCCAAAAAATAGAAGTAGAAGGAATATTGCCTAACTCATTCTACGATGCTAACATTACCTTAATACCAAAACCAAACAGAAATACCACAAGAAAGGAAAATTACAGACTAATTTCTCTAATGAACCTAGATGCTAAAATCCTCAGCAAAATACTTGCTAATCACATTCAACAGCATATCAAAAGGATTATACACCATGACCAAATGGGTTTCATCCCGGTATGCAAGGATAGTCCAATATAAGAAAATCAATCAATGTAATACACCACATAAACAGATTGAAAGAAAAAAAATCACATGATCATTTCTATAGATGCAGTAAAAGCATTTGGCAAAATACAGCACTCTTTCTTGATAAAAAGATTGCAAAAGATAGGAATAGAAGGAAACTTTCTGAATATGATAAAGGGTATATATGAAAAACCCAAAGCTAACATCATCTTCACTGGTGAAATCCTAAAAGCCTTCCCTCTGAGATCGGAAACAAGACAAGGATGCCCACTATCACCACTCTTAATTAACATTGTCTTAGAAGAACTTGTGCAAGCACTGAGGCAAGAAAAGGACATAAAAGGCATCCAGATTGGAAAGGAAGAAGTAAAAATTTCATTATTTGCAGACGACATGATCCTATACATAGAAAGCCCTTAGAAATGTACAACAAAGCTTCTAGAACTTATAAAGGAGTTCAGTAATGATGCAGGCTATAAGATCAATGTTCAAAAATCAGTAGCATTTCTGTACACCAATAACGAAAAATCTGAAAAGGAAATCAGGAAAAAAATACCATTTACAATAGTAAATAAAAGAATCAAATACCTAGGAATAAGTTTAACTAAAGATGCAAAGGACTTATATACAGAAAACTACACAACGCTGTTAAAAGAAGTCAAAGAAGACTTAAATAAATGGAAGAATATACCCTGTTCATGGATAGGAAGACTAAACATCATCAAGATGTCTATCCTACACAAACTATTGGGATTGCTTAACGCAATCCCAATAAAAATCAACACTGTATTTTTTAAGGAACTGGAAAAACTAACTACAAAATATATTTGGAAAGGTAAGAGGCCCTGAATTACCAAAGTCATATTGAAAAAGAAAAATGAAGTTGGAGGTATCACATTACCTGACTTTAAAACATACTACAAAGCTACAGTGCTCAAAACTGCATGGTATTAGCACAAGGATAGACCTACTGACCAATGGAATCGAATTGAAAGTTCAGATATATATCCTCACATATACAGTCATCTAATATTCGACAAGGCCACCAAGCCCACTCAGTTGGGAGAGAATGACCTCTTTAACAAATGGTGCTTGGAGAACTGGATATCCATATCCAAAAGAATGACAGAAGAATACCATCTCACACCTAATACAAAAATCAACTCAAGATGGATCAAAGATCTAACTAAAAGTGCCAAAACCATAAAGACCTTGGAAGATAAAATGGGGAAGCATCTACAGGACTTTGTAATAGGAAATGGTTTCATGAACTTCACCTCCAAAGCATGAGGAGCAAAAGAAAAATTAGATAAATAGGATCTCCTCAAAATTAAAAACTTCTGCACCTAAAGGACGTTATAAAGAAAATAAAAAGGCTGCCTACACAATGGGAGAAAATATTTGGCAACCATATATCTGATAGGAGCCTAATATCCAGCATATATAAAGAAATCCTACACCTCGAAAATAAAAAGACAAACAACCCATTTAAAAAATGGACAAGTGACCTGAAAAGACACTTCTCCAAGGAAGAAATACAAATGGCTAAAAAGCACATGAAAAAATGCTTGACATCGCTAGCTATTAGGGAAATGCAAATCAAAACGACAATGAGATACCATCTTACACCCATCAGAATGGCAGTTATTAAAAAAGCAGCAGACTATAAGTGTTGGAGAGGATGTGGAGGAATAGGAACCTTCATCCACTGCTGGTGGGATTGTGGAATGGTCCAGCCTCTGTGGAGGGCAGTTTGGCGATTCCTCAGAAAACTAACAATAGATCTTCCATGTGATCCAGCAATTCCACTAGTGGGTATATACGCAGAAGAATTGAAAGCAAAGACACGAACAGATATATGCACATCAATGTTCATAGCAGCATTGTTCACAATTGCCAAAAGTTAGAATCAGCCCCGGTGCCCATCAACAGATGAATAGATAAGCAAAATGTGGTACATACACACAACGGAATATTACTCAGCTGTTACAAGGAATAAAGTGCTAACACATGGAATAACATGGATGAATCTTGAAGACCTTATGTTGAGTGAAACCAGGCAGGCATTGAAGGATGAACAGTTTATGACCTCATTGATTTGAATTGAGGGAAGTTAACAGTTTCTGAGAACCACTGTCTGAAAGATAGATTAACAAGTGAGAGAGAGAGAAGGGTAGGTTGTGAGCCATCACCCATATGGACATAATCTAAGGTAAAGTGATAGAGAATAGTTACATATTGAAGGATAGGACAGGTGGGTAGAGATATTACTGGGTTTGGTGGTACAGGGTTAACAGGTGGGTAGATTAGGAAGGCAAGGTTAGAATACCCAGGACATCTAACTATGAATCTTGTCATTCCATGAGTCAAGACAGGGGAGTGTCATATGCCCCAGGAGGATGGGGACGAAGGAACAGAAAAGATCAAATGGGGTATTTAGTGGTCATGGGAAATGTTCTTCATTACCTTTCAGCAATGGATACACAACATGGTAAATATCATCAAAAATATTATGTGCCATCTAAAATGTAAACTATACTGTAAACCATTGACAATGTTTAATAGCTATGTTTCACTATCTGTATAACAGTTATAAAAATGCTACCATATTATACCATATTATAACAAAAAAGTTTTAATATGGGGTGGGGAAGGGGGAGGGACTTTGGGTATATAGGAATCTCTAGAATTCCACGTGTGACTTTGCTGTTACCTAAAACTTCTTTGAAAACTAAATGAAAATTTGGGAGACACTGGGGAATGAAAGGGGGATGATGTCATGATACACACTAGACATTCAATAATGCAGTGAAAGGAGAAAAAATAATAAGAATAATAATTCTAAAAAATTTTTTTCTTTTGTTTTTTCCCATTTTCTTTTTTTGAATGCCCCAATCTGTTAATTTTATTTTATTTTTAGTTCTTTTTTCTGAATTTCCTTGTATTTTATCTCTCGCATTTAAGCTTATCACTATTATTTCATTTTCCTATCAATTGTATTTGGTTATTATATGGGCTTCATCTTCAGGGAAGGTTTGGGTAACAGAAGGGTTACAATGATGGCTGCAGAGGATCATTGGTGGGAGGTGCCTGGGATGGGGGATTCATGGGAATAAGTTCATCTGAATATACATGAAAATTATATAAAATTGTTCAAATGATTGAGGGATGGGGCATGGTCATGGTGGATAGACAATCAATCAATAAATGAGGGAATACTGAATTCCCAGCCAGGAGAGCTCTGCCACATTCTCCAAGGGAGCAGCAAGAGTCCCCTGAGTACAGGGGCAGTGTCTGGCAAAAGAGGATGCCCCACGGTTGGGTTCTTGTTATTGATGACTAGCCTTATGAGTCTATGCTCTTGTAATTGAAACTTGGCCTACTGTTATGGGGTGCCTGAGGGTTGCCACCTGAGAGCCTTCTTGTTGCTCAATTGTGGCCTCTCTCTAAGCCAAATTCAGCATATGAATGCATTACCTTCCCCCAAACATGGGACATGACTCCTGGGGATGAGCCTCCCTGGCAACGAGGGACTAATACCAAGTGCCAACTGGAAACACGAATGGAAAAAAAAAAAAAAACCTTGAATAAAATGGGGAAAACGTAAAGACAAATGAGTTCATGTGGCTAAGAGACTTCAAAGAGAGTCGGGAGGTCATCCCAGAGTTAAAGCTTAAGCATACCTCAGTAGGATCTCATAGAACACGAAAGTGGATATCACCCCACACAGAGGGACTCCTGAGGGCTCTGGAGACACCCAGGTCTTATATAAGGGGGGATAGTCACAGAGATTGATGCCTTATCAGTGGGCTCTACTTTGGAATCTGTGCTCCTGAGAGTGACAGACTTGGACTCAAATAAATCCTCCCTGCACATGGTCCATCAGTCCCTTCTATTCAAACCTATATGTGAGGCTGGAGTTTGTAGGTGTACTTCCAGAGACTGGAGCCTCTGGCCTGCCCATGTGCCAGCTGTGCCTGGAATCTCGGTGAAGCTGCAACTCTTACTCTACAGCTCAATGGACTCACCCAAGTCACCTGGTGAGGAGAAGACAATGATGGACAACGGCCATCCCAGGGTATAGAGAGAGCCTGCAGCTGAAGGCAGGATAATCCCATCCACCATATCCATGGGATATAAGCCCACTATCACTTGGAGATGGAGTGGATATCACCATTCCAGTCCCCTCAGGATTGGGGGAAGAGCTTTGGACTAGAGTGGACTCAATGGTATTCTGTTGTAGACATATTGGGATTCAAGCAATGGAAGGAATTATAACAGGAAGGTGAAGCCAGTGAGCACTAGACACTTTGGGGGCAGGGAGGAGAATGGCAATTTTAATACAGGGGGTTTTCAGGACTTGGAGGT
Source organism: Cabassous unicinctus (assembly GCA_029593785.1). Classification (NCBI taxonomy): domain Eukaryota; kingdom Metazoa; phylum Chordata; class Mammalia; order Cingulata; family Chlamyphoridae; genus Cabassous; species Cabassous unicinctus. Next base: position 10,335 of record JAQZBX010020969.1, on the reverse strand, counting down.
TGTCCTGAGTGATGTTGTGGTGACAGATACAGGCCATTTTAGAGCAGCATATACCATGCAGAACTGTGTGGGAGAGAGTGTGGCTTATGATGTGAACTGTGGTCTATGCTTAGTGGCAAAACCCCAGGATGTGTATATCCATTGCAGGTGATGTGCCACACTAATGAAAGAGGTTTATGTGAGATGCTATGGGAGGTATGGGAGTTTTAATATGGGGTGGGGAAGGGGGAGGGAATCCTGTAATTTTTGTGTAGCATCTATGTAATCTAAGCATCTTTTAAAATATATATGAAAAAAATAAATTAATTAAAAAGAAATTCTGTTTCTAACATTCCCTCAGCTGTGTGATCTTGGATGCACACATTACCTAATGTAAAATGGGGATGGTATCCTACCAACACCAGGTTTTGAGGACTTAGTGTTACAAAGGAATGTAAGACAGCTCATTCATCAGGTTTCTATTGATCACACATTGAAGTGACATTTTGCATATATTGTGTTAAACAAAATATATTTCTAAAATTAAAAAAAAAATGGGAGTTATACTAGTAGCACCCATCTTCCATAGTAAATGTGAGGATTCAGTGAGGCAATTCATGTAAAGACCATAGAACCCTGTTTGGCACAAGGTATTTACCACTAGTGCTTAAGATTAGCTGTTGTTACTAGTCACTGGGGGCAGTGCTGCTGTTCCAAGGTTACTGATTAGTTATCCACCAACAGTGCCCATCTTCTACTTGCAGGCCAGTATGCTGTCCTCCTTTCCTCTGGTATGAGGCCATCACGTGCCTCTCCCCCTTGACTCTCCCTTGTTCTTTATGTTTGGTGCACCCCGAGAGCTGTGAGTGATTTCTTCAAGAGTAGAGGGCACCTTTGGGACTGAGGTGCTTGGGTCGGAATTCCTAAATGCCGGTAGTTAATTCCCACAGGCTCAAGGAATAGGGATGCTTTGACTACTAATATGTGACGTTTATAGAAGCTGGCCAACAAGGGGGGAAGGAAAAAGAGAAAACTGAGGACATTTTTGCCTATGAATGTTAACACTGCTCAAGACATTCATAGTCTGTTCTCCCTTCATGCTGGGAGAACCTTAGAAGAGCCCACTTTTAAGGGCCTTTGAATAAAAGGGTGTTGGAAATGATCTCCAGAATGAACTGCTAGTTTTCAGAAACTGAAAGAATATTTCCAAGTTAAAAAAGAAGGATAAAACTTTTCTCCAAGCGTATTAGAGTGCGTTTCAGGCTTTTATTTTTCTTTATTTCTTTGGTTGTGCTTGAGCATATAAACTCTTGCCTGAATAATAGCGAGAAAAAAGCTCTTGTAAATGGAAAGCCAAAATAATTATTGACTTATGTAATCTATTACTTGACTTTATTAAAAACATTAAGATGCTATATAGATCCAACATAATAAAATTTCTAAAAAGAAAAAAAAAAGAAAACTAATCCCTGACTTCAGCTACCACCCCAACATGGTCTCCTTCTACTTCCTGCCCCCCATCCTGTTCCAATAGCACCAGCCTCCAGCTGTGGCTCAAACATATGCCCCACCTATGTCTGTCCCAGGGCCTTTGCACTCACAGCTCCCTCTGCCTGGAATGCTTCCCCCAGAGCTTACAGAGAAGTCTCTCTGAGAGCTGGCTTCAGGGATCTGGGCCCAGAGTGGGGATTCCCTGCTCTGAGTACCACCACCAACTAATGTGCAAACAATTTCTCTTCCAATGTTCCTATCTGTCAAATAAAAGGCAAACTGGAATTTATATTCTCAGGATTATTGCAGAAGGGGAGCAAACTCATACAATAAGGGAGACTGCTCTGACCATAAGGTCAGCAAGAATTTCAAGAGTTTGCAAAAAAGAGTTTTTCTTTTATAGAGAGAAGAACCAGATGTAGGGAAGTAAGATGAAAGTGTTGTGATCATGTAGTAGATCTGAGACTATTTTATGCTGAAGCAGCCTATTTTCTGGAAGGCACCCTTGAAGTTCAGGGATCTGGAGGAAGGAGGGAAGCATAACCAAAGTCTGGTTAACAAGCATTTTGTTCCGATGGATCAACAAAGACTGGTTATTTCTGAGGCAAAGAATGGAAGTTTGGAGGGGCTGTGTCTGCCCTCCTCATAGTGCACAAGGGGGACATCTGTGAGTCCCCTCTGAGTTGTGTGGGGAAGCCTGTTTTTTTGGCAGTGAGCTGTTTTCTGGAACAAAGAGGAGAAGATGAGGGGATTTCTTAACCTTCACTGCTTTCTGGGCTAACAGGGCCCAGGTAAGATGTGACAATGTCAAGTTCCTGGTCTGAAGTGAGGTAGCCCCCACCCCACCCTCAAATACAGACCCAGCCACACCCATGCTTGGTCTTTTAGCTTGGGTTTACTTTGGGGAGGAGCCAGGGTAGGCTGAGAGGCAGAGCAGAGGGGCCAAAGAGGGTGGCCATGCCTTTGCCCAAACTTCCTTGCCTCCAAACTAGGAGGGAGAGAATCCTCCATCTGCTTGGCTCTGTCAGGTAGTGGGGTCAGGGGTCCCATTTCATAGGGGGCCCTTCTCCCTCACCTCCATAGCATTCCCATCAGGCCCTGGACATACTCACCAACACCCCCATTTCCTTGCCCACTTCTGCAATTCTCATGGACCCCAGCTGTAGGATTCCCTGGGGCCATCCTGAGTGTGTGGGTTTCCAGCCCCATTGTCAAATTACCTTGTACCCAGCTTCAAGCAGTCAAGAGCATGAATGTGTTCAGGCCCAGCATTTTGTTTCATATTGCAAACATAAATAAAGGAAAATAATTTAAGATTAAAAAGGGAACAAAGTTTTGGTAATGGATGGTGGTGATGGTAGCACAATATCATGAATGTAATTAATATCACTGAAATGTACATATGAAAGTGTACAATTAAAATGGGAAATTGTGTGCTGTGGCTATTTTATGACAATAAAAATTTAAAAAAAAAGAAAAAAAAGGCAACCACCCCTCTCCACGTTCTTCTTCTGTCTTATCTTTTCCTCCTAGCACTCCCCACCACCTGATGATAGTGTGATTAGCTTCTCTGGTATGGATAGTATTGGATGTCCCCTATACTAAAACCTTAGTTGCATGAGCTCTTTTGCCCTGTTCGTCTCTGCCAGAATAACATTTCCTCTGTGCTGGGCATAGTTCCAAGTGCATGGTATAATGTGGTGGTTTTAAAAACATGTCTGCAAAATCTTTGATTCTCTCCCATCAAGAAGTGGGGTCTATGTCCCCTCTCCTTGACTCTGGGCTGACTTTTGTGACTCTCTTATAATCAAATGAAAGCAGTGGGAGCAACATTGTACAGTTCCTGAAGCCAAGTCATTTATAAGGCTAGACTAGAAAAGGCCATGCAGCTTCTGCCTGCTGCTCTTGGTATGCTTGCTCTGGGGGAACCAGGTAAGAAGTCCAAATACAGCCCAGCTAAGCTCCCAGCTAACAGCCCGCACCACCTGCCAGTCATGTGGGTGAGCCTTCACAGATGACCAGCCAAATCAAGCCTTCAGGTGACAACCCCAGCCATCTAACATCTGTCTGCAACCAGAGAGCCCCTGAGCCACAGCTGTGCAGCTGAGCCCTTCCCCATTTCCTGGCCCACAAAATCAAGAGCACAAAAACAAAGTTGTTTTAAGCCACTGAGTTTGAGGTTTATTTGTTACACAGCAATAGTAATTGGTGTATATGTATTGTTTCCCATACCAGGAAGGCTTTTTATTATCCCATTTTATAGATGAGAAAACTGAAGAAGAGAGGAATTAACCTCTGTTAGGCATTTGCATATGGATGGTGCATGGAAACAAGGTGGCAAGGATGGCTACAAGTTCTTGTTTTGCTGGAATGGATGAGTGGGTAGCCCCTTTCTCAGGTGGGAGCCACTAGGACAGGACAAAGTAGAGTGAAGGAACAAAGATTATGCCTCTTTCCTGGGTTAGATGAGTATGAGAGACCCAAAGGAAATGTCAGGTGAGCAGCTGGCTAAGTGAACCTAGAGCTCAGAGGAGCAAGCTGGGCTAAACTGAAGAGGGGGATGTTTAAGTTGGGTTTGGGTCATCATTTGAGTTGTGGACAGGAGTAAGATGGTCTGAAGGGAAAGTGAAGGAAAGGCACCTGTAGGAACCCCAACAGACCTGGGTCAAGTAGGAGGAGGAAAAGAAGAGAACGGGGCCACAGATTCAAGGTGAGCAGCATTTGGAGAAGGAGGAGCACAGTAAACAGGGTTGCTGTTACTAGAGAGAAGGCAAGAGCAAGGCCAGAAAGTATCAGCTGGATTTAGAGGCATGAAGGTCCAGCCCCTATTCCAGATCTGCCAGACAGGCTGCTCTGAACCTTTCTGCTTTAATGACAGTGGTAGAAGTGGCAGCAGCATAACACACTTTTATTAAGCACTTTCTCTGTACCAGGCACTGGTCTACACATTTCACATGAATTTGCTCAACATTTAATCCTCACAACAGCCCCAGAAAGCAGACATTATTAGTATCCCCATTTTACAGACACAGAAAACTGCAAACACATCAGAACAACATAGTTGGTCAGACAATGGCAATCAACAGATTACTGAGAGTCTGCTATGTTGCCAAACCACTGGTCCATGTGAATCAGATGTGGTCCTGAAATTGCTTGTGCCTCATGGGAAAGACACACATTGAACAAGCAGTTATAAATTAAGTAAATTGTTCATGTGGTACTGGGGCTGGGGTGAGGGCAGGGAGGGCATCTGGGGAGGTTAGGCTGAAGCCTGGAGGAAGAGGAGCAGGAGCTAGTTAGAGGGAGTGCTGACATAAAGCACATTCCAGGCAGTGGAAATATTATATGTTTGAAGGCCAGAAGTGGGAGGCACTAGATGGCCAGCTTGGCTGGGGAGTGACTGATGAGGGAGAGAATGGTTGAGATAGGCAAGGAGAAGTTAACAGGGGTTTGTCCCTCTGCAACAATGTTAGGAATTTCAGATTTATTTCTATGGGCAATAAGGAGCCATGGATGGCTTAATCCTGCCTATTGAGAGTAACTTTACTAATTCAACTCTTAGGGCATCCTGATTTCCAAGTTGGGGGGGCAGGGAGGAGTGGAGAACTTTATTGCAGCCTCCATGTACTGACAACAGGTTGTTCTATACCCAAGTGGCAACTGCAGCTTTGAAGGCTCAAATCCAGGATCTGCCATTTTTTGTTTCTGTGACCTTGAGCCAGTGACCCCCACATTCACAAGCCTAGTTTTCCTTATCTGTAGAGCAGTTACCATTATGGTACCTATTTCCATGGTGCGAATGAGGAGCCCTCGAGAAACATCATCATCTTGATAATATTACAGCACACCAGTTAAGAGCACGGTCAAGCAGAAGCCTAGGGGAACTGGATGAGAATCCAGGACGAGGACCCCTGAGCCATCCTTTGAACTCCCTTAACCCGGTTTCCTCGCCTGCAATTTGGGGATCATAACGTTTATAGAGTTATTGGGAAGGCGCAAGAAGCCAAGGCACAGCAAATGCTCAGCACACCTAAAGATGGTTGCTACCATCATTGCCTCCAAATAGAGGCGTCGTCCCTTTCTCGGTTCACCTTTTCCAAAGATCCTCTCCCTTCCTTAGCGGTGGCGCCCTGGTAAGCGGCCTGGGGCTGAGGGGATGAGGCCACGGCCATGGGCGGGGCAACCCTGGCGCCCGCCCCTCGAGCCGGGGGCGGGGGGGGCGAGGTGAAGCGGGGCTCCCCGGCGAACGCGCTTATGCAGCGACCCCAGGTACGCGGAGAAGATGGCGGCAGCCGTGGTCAACAGCGAGATGGAGGTGGTGCCGACGCTGGCGGAGGAGGCCGCACCGGCAGCGGCGGGCCTCACCTGCCTCGTCAAGCTGCCGGGTGAGGTGCTGGAGTACATCACGTGCAGCGGGTCGCTGTCGGCCGCTGACATCAGCCGCATCTCCAGCACTTGCCCGCGGCTGCGGAGCTGTGTCACAGTAGCGGAAGGTGTGGAAGGAGCAGTTCTGAGTGACTTGAGCCAGGGGGCCCCAGGCCACCCGCCAACGGGCGCCGCGGCCCTCCCAGCTCTCCCGCGCTCCCGGCTCCCGGCTCCGCGCTCCCGGCTCTGCTCCCTCAGGGTCCCGCGCCTGCCGGGCCTAAGCCGTCACCACCCTCCCCGCGGCCACCACGCACGTGGACCCCACCCCCGGACTCCTTCCCGCGGACAGACAGACAAAAGCCTTCAGGCCGCCGGTCCTTCGGATCCATGCTGCTGCGGACCCTTGGGTGCCCAATTTGCGCATCTGGAGGCTCCCAACAGACGGGCGTTCCATAAAGGATGACGATGATAATATCATCGCTAATCCATTTTGCATGCTTCTTTGGTGCCGCCCTGTGCTAAAAATATTTACATGGATGGAAGAATACAGTGATTCCCCACAGCCCTTTGAGGAAGCCGGAGCAGCATCCCTTGGTTGTTTGTTGTGAGCACAGATTTCTGTGTTGGGTCTGGGATAAAATCTCGGCCTTGGCATTATTCGCTTTTATGACCTTGGGGGAAGCAACTTCCCTTTGTTTGAGCCTCATTCATCCACTTTTGAATGGTGATGATAATTAGACCTACTTCCTACTGAGGTCATTAAATGAGATGTGTGGGAAACACTTATACAGGGGGACCCAGCTCTTAGAAAGCCCCCGATAAACGTTAACTGTCATTGTTGTCATTATTACCATTGCGGCTACTATTGTCCCCATTTTATAGGTGGGGAATGGAGACAGCATTTATGTCGCTATGCCAAGGTCACACCATGAGTGCATGTGAGCCTGGTGGAGATTTGAAGAGGTCCATTTCCAGGGCCCCCTTTTACCACTAACCCATACTGCAGCCTGTTTTCCTGTTTTCCAAGGCAGCCTTTGATTCCTGTGTGTCTGCCTTTGAAATCTCGAGTCTCTGTTAAGCTGAGGGGGTGCTTTTCTCCTTGTAGGTGGCCTTCCCTTATGAAACACTACAGCCCCACAGACTGCTTCAGTTGGTTGGAAGAGTATATATAAAGCTCGGCAAAAAGCTGGGTTAGAAGCCCAGAAGATTGTAGCCTCATTATCAAAGAGATTCTTTTTAGAGCACGGGATGATCTGCTGATTGAGCTTTAAGCTTTTGCCTGGCAGTTGTGTGTATGTCTGGAATTAGCTCATCCAGCTCTTTTTGAAATCCATTTTCAATGCTTTCACAATCCAGGTGGCTGGAAGAGTCATTGTGTGTTTTTCCTCCTGTCCAGCAACATGAAGTCATTTGTCCCTGCCTGGATTAGTTTTCTAAAGGCAGAGAGAACGGGGGTGGAATGGTACAGAAAGACATACAGCCCAGTGTAGAGGGAATCCAGATCAGCATTGCTCCTTTGGGTTAAATGGGGTTTTTTGCAACTTCTTCATGATTTGGGGCATGATCAAGCCAAATTTCTACCAGTTTGCCCAGGAGGGTTGACAAAGTTAATTTGGCTCTTCTCTCTGGCTTTGCAGGTTATAACCAATAGGGAAGTGCATTATTTGTTAAGGTAACAGGGGACTGAAAGCTGCTGTAATTCAGAATTATTACTCTCTCAATAAAATTGTCTTACATTCATTATCCCTGAAAAGTCTTGTGGGTTTTTGTTTGTTTGTTTTTTGTTTTAATATTGTTGAAATGCATGTTTTTATTTTCTCCCCAAAATGTCTCATGGAAGTTTCTATATCAGCTCATGTCTCTTAAATTTTTGTAACTCAGGAAAATAGTCCACATTAGTATTTTTAATTCATCAAACTATTAGATATTTATTTCTGATTTGGGGTCTAGAAATAGAACCATAATGGTTTCCTTTACTATCCTGGTTTACTGAGGATTAATTCCTGTTTTCTAATGTTAATTACTATTTGCTAATGGAATTCATAAATTTGAAATGTTTTCAAATTTTGAAAGGGAAAAATTTGAACTTTGGTTGAATTTGAACTTATTTCCCCATGGGAAACACCTAGTGTAATTCATTTTTATTATATTTTATAAATAAATGTTTATTAATGTTGAGTGGACAAAATTTAGGTTCTACTTTGGAGAAGCCATGTCCTGGTTAAAGCATTCATAATAAAAAAGTGTGTGTTTGCACACCAATGTGTTTAAATATGTTTGCATGCAAATATATTTTGTGCTAGGTATGTTTGGTACACTTGGTCATGGGCTACTAATTTGTGACCTCCACTTCTAGTTCAGCTGGTTTTGTGCTTTTCTGTTGGCTCTTATAAAGGGTATTTATTTGGGGAATAAGCTTATAGTTACCAGGTCATAAAGCATAAGTGACTTCCCTCACCAAAGTCTGTGCCCATGACCAAGTGCATACTATACACTATTCTGTACTGTACTTTTTTCATTTAAGAATATATTTTGTTGATCATTTCATGTAGGTTACATATATGGCTAACTCATTTTTTTTTTTAACTGTTCATTTTATCCCCAATTCCAAACTGTGGAGGTACCATTATTTAATCAGTTCTCTATTGATAGACATATACAGTCTTTGATATAAATAACACTGCAGTGAATATCCTTGTACATACATTGTGGGTGAACATTTACATTTTCTTTATGTTTAAATGTCAGTTATATTTCTTTTTCTGCAAACAGGATGCTCATGTCCTTTGCTCACTTTTCAGTTGTTTTTTATTCTCATTCAATCTTAGGAGCCCTTTATATATTTCAGGAAATTGACCCTTTGTTATATGATACCAGTACTTTTTGCTTATTTGTCATTTTATCTTTTAATTTTGTTTCTTTCATGATTGTTTTATAACTGTGCTTATTAAGTGAGTTTAAAATTGTTACCTGCATTGTTCCTTTTTATATAGGATTTCTTAATATTTGGGAACTAAGGATGGGAAAGTATCCTATTCATCATTTTAAGCATCATGCAAGAATACAGGCATTAGCCCTCCACCAGGAAGATGCAACTGTTGCCATAGCTTCTGCCTTTGGTGTCATAATGTCATGCCCCAATGAGGAGGGATTTTGGCAAATAGCTGCAGAACTTGAAGTTCAGAAATTGGTGAGCTTCTAGTCTGGTCATTTTATTTTCTAATCTCTAGATTGAGTATAAATACATAGTAAAGATGCTAGCATTTCCATCCATTCAAGCTTTCTCTAGGGTTTACATGCATCAGTCTCATAACAGCCTTGTGAAATAGGTCAATTTTTTTGTCCCATTGAGCAGTGAATTGACTTGCCCCAGGACCCAGAACTAAAAAATTGTGATTCAGACCTCTTAGGGCTGACTTCACAGCCAGAGTTCCCTCATCACTATTATCCTTGGCCTTTTTCAGACTAATATAGTGGACCTCACCCCTGGAAATCTGGGCTCAGCTTCTGGACTAATATATAAGTAAAAATGAGTTCAGTGGTGTCATCCCAGACCACATGGGAAGAAAAATTTCCATCCTACACTTTTTCAATCCAGGATTTTTTCACCTGGAATTAAGAGTAACTCGAGTGAAAATAGATTAGAAGTCAGTGTTAATTGGGTCGCCATGTTCTAGTATGTTACATGTGAAGCTGAGCCAGCCTGAAGAATTCTTTGTGTTTAGCTTATTTCAGAGTTTACTTGATAGCACCTGCCTTCTTTGTATGTGAACTTCTCCATTTGTGTGATAAAAGATGATTTGATGGTAAGAAGGAGGAACTCAAATATGTCTATGTGGAATTTGGATTTAAATAAGCTTGATTTTGGCATTGGTAGAAGAGTGAACAGAAAAGTCAATGCTGAAATAATGAATTGATGGCCTGACCTGGAACAAATCTTTATTCCTCTCCCTAGTTCCCCTGGTGGAAATCTTGTTAGCCTTGAATAACTTCAAAAACATTACTGCTGAACCTCCATAAACTTGCACCTTTAGTAATCAAATCTGTGCAATTTGGAGGTGGTGGTCCCCCAAACTACCTGTTGTCATCTTGGGGATTTATTAGAAATTATGCGAATTTATTAGAATTATTTCTGTTTGTTCTGAAAACTACCATAGTGTTTATTATTTGGTCTCTGATTAAAGAATACTGTAGAATAGCAACTATTATATGAACTCAAACAATTACTTAAGATCTGAGTCCTTCTATAAAAAGTATAAATCCTGCTTTTGGCAATATGGTGGCATCCTGGCACAGACTGGAAGATTTTTGAAGTAGTTTACAGCTCCCAGCAAATGGCACAGCCACTTTCAGTCTGAGCCTCTTATTCTATCAAAAATCCAATGTTAAGAAGAAGTTAGGGAAGCAGCTGTGGTTCGATTGGTTGGGCTCCTGTTTACCATATGGGAGGCCCTGGGTTCAATTCCCGGGGCCTCCTGGTGAAGGCAAGCTGACCCGTGC
>JAQZBX010020968.1:0-32618 GCA_029593785.1 Cabassous unicinctus | reverse complement strand
TCCATGGATATAGTGGATGGGATTATCTTGCCTTCAGCTGCAGGCCCTCTCCATTCCCTGGGATGGCTGTTGCCCATCGTCGTCTCCTCGCCAGGTTACTTGGATGAGTCCATTGAGCTGTAGGGTAGGAGTTGCAGCTCCACTGAGATTCCAGGCACAGCTGGCAAATAGGTGGGTCAGAGGATACAGTCTCTGGGAGTACAATGTTCTGCTTTTCCTTGAACTATATTTTCTTTCCCATTGCCAACTCTAATTGGTCTTCCATTGCCATCACTGATTTTCAACAATGACCTATGCATTTCTCACTCCAATGAACACTTTATTTTTTTACATAATAGGTAAAATATTAATTTATTAGTCAAGTAAGCAAACAAGCATGGAGATCTCTGGGTTCTGGACTAGGATGGATACACTATCAGATAACCTCAGGTAAAAGTTCTTGGCTTCTGTTCTTTCTGACCCTTTCCTGCGTTATCCACTGAAATCTCCTACTTACCTGTATGGCATTTCTGTGAATAAGAACACAGTGTGAAGGTCTGAATCCCTCCCTGGATTTTGATTGTGGAGACTTAAGATCTATCCCCTGACGAGATGGAAGGAAGGAGTCAGGCAATAGTCTTCTGGCCAGAATAGGATCCCAAAGAAACAACAATATCACATTCAGCTGAAAGTTGGACAGGATGAGGGGCAGCCGAGGAGATTTTTACGCTTTCCTTTAGGTGCTCATTAGCACATGTCCCTCTGTCCTTCGTTAGCACATTTCCTTTGTACTCATCTTTTGAGCCATCATTTCCCTTTGGGACACTGGTCAGTAGAGAAAGGAAATTCTTCTTTCTGACTGTTTCCAAGAGACCAGGTTGCATCAGGTGAATCCAATTTTTATCACTCCCTTGTCATGCATTCTTATACCTTGTGTAGGTCCCACATTCAAGCATCTTTCCCATCCTTCAATTTAAAGTTTTTACCATGTCTCCAACTATGATGCCATGTTAAGTACTGCCTTGGGTCTCCAAAGCATTGATTTGGGATGAGGATAAAGACCTTGTTTTTCTCTCCAGATCATTGCTCTTCCCTCTTCAGCAAGGTGGAAAACTGGACTCCTTGGTTAGGAAACCATAAGAAGTGCACCCCTTGGATTTTTCATGCATTTGTCCAATCATGCTTATGACACAAGTTAATATCTGTCATTTAGTCCTTCATTTATAAAATGTCTGTTAATTAAAAGAGGAAATTTGTATCTCTTTATGCAGCATTACCTAAGCTAAGCACATTTATAAGAATTGTCTCATTGAATTTTACAAAGGTCCTTTCTCTGAAATCAGTTCTGTACTATAACCCCATTCTACATTTACAGAAATGGGTGGGATACAAAGATGCAATGTCTACCTAAATTTCTAAACACAGAAATGGCTATGGTATTTCCTGGAACTCTGTCAAGATGTTTCCATTTCACAGCCTCTCAGCCACTGTTTCCAAACAATGGGTGATTTTTTCCCCTTCAGCAGATATTTGGCAGTGCTTGGAAATAATTATGCTTGATCAACAGCCAAAAGGAAGGGTAATACTAGCATCTGGGAGGCAGAGACCAGGCATTCTGTTAAACATTGTACAATGTCCAGGAGAGCACCCATCACAGAGAATCATCCATCCCAAAGTGTCAACAATGCTGATGCCAAGAAATAATTCAAGACTAGAACTTCTCCAACTTCAATGTTTGCAGGAATCTCCCAGATATCTTCAAATGCAGATTCTGATAAGTCAGCCTTCAGGTGGGCCCAGAGTAAATACATCTCAAGCAATCCTTGGTCATGTTGATTCTTTAGATCATGGACTCTGGACCATTCCTCAAGTCGAGTCTCTGAGCTGTCATCCAATGTTGGAGTCAGGGGTAAGTATTTGGTTTGCTTTTCCAGCAATTTTACTTTTGTCCACTTTAGGTCTGATTGTGCCTGGTCAAATTTTGGACTAAGCAACTCAGCTTCTGCTTGTACTAATTTACATGATTTCTTGTGGAATTCCCCTATGACAAGAAATGAAACATTAAAGCCTTTACTTCCTTAGCTATAAACTGGGGAAATGTCCCCAAAATTTAAGGAGTTGATGTGAGAATTAAGGGATAGGATATTGTAGCCATTGGGCAATTTGATGTAATTATGAATTCCAAAAATATAATTGGATCATGCTTGTAAACTGTTATGTTAATCTGGGCATGATTAAGTTATGATTAGGGCATTGACTGGTCCATATCAGTAGGGCATTGAGCCCCACCCCTTGGTGGGTGGGGGAATCAAATATAAAAGGCAAGGCAAAGGACAGAGGGAGCAGTTTTTGAGAAACAATTTTGATGTTCGAGTTTTGCTGTTGGTAAGAAGACCCCAGGAGAAGAAAAGTGAGCCATTCGCCTGATAGTCTACAGCTGACCTTGTGGAGGAAACAGAGCTAAGCCCAGAGAGAACTGCAGACCTCAGAAGAGAGGAAACCAAGAAGCCTGAATCCTGGCAAACATCGGCAGCTGTCTTGCTCCAACATGTGGCAATGGACTTTGGTAAGAAAAGAAACTTAACGCTTTATGGCCTGGTATCTGTGGACTTCTACCCCAAATAAATACCCTTTATAAAGACCAACCCTTTTTTGGCATTTTGCATTAACGCACTTTTGGCTGACTAATACAGATATAATTCTTCCTCATAGTAAATAGTGGCTTTATCTCAGTTCTTCATTTAATGAGTTCCTCATCACATCGAAAATGTCTTTCAAAAGAAAGAATGAGTCCAGCAGGGCCCAGCCCAGAAGATTTCAGTTTGTGGTCTTGATTATTTCCTTCTCCCAGGGAACCACACAAAGAGCACAGTGCCTGAGACCACATTTTGTTTGGCTGATATCCACCCAAAGATATCAAGTCCTTATATCTGGATATTTTAAAAATTAACTGATAAGGGAAGAGGGAACTTACAGATATGATTGTGTTAAAGATTTTGCATGGGGGAGATTACCCTAGATTTTCTTTAGGGGCCCTCAATGAAAACACACAAAACTGAAAAAAATATTGCAAATATATCTGAGATGATTAAGGCTTGCTGACCAATGTCAGGTCAGTTGAAATCATTGTCTATTTTGGGTGAGGAATTAGCTCTAAAGTAGTGATAACAAGGAGATGATGGCACTTGGAAACCACAAATGGACAGGTGGGAAAGAGATTATTAAGCATATGTAGTATCTCATTAATACATTGGATTCAAGTGAAAAGCTTTTTGACATGCCTGCTAGATTTCATTGTTTTTAACTTAGTAATTATTTAGTTTTACTGTAGTATTGAATATATAAGGTAAAAATTGACATTTAACTTAAGTTTTAAGTATACAATTAATTGACATTAATTACATTTACAACTTGGCCTAATATCAACACATTACTGAAAACATTGTCATCACCCAAAACAGAGATTCTTAACCATTATGCAATAACTCCCCACTTCCTCTTCCACATCCCCCATATCCTAATCTAGATTCTGTCTCTATTGATTTGCATAATATCCAAATAGTTAAACACTTTAAATGTTCAGTGACAATGAATAGATTAACACAATATGATACCTCCACACAAATGAATACTATTTACTCATAAAAAGAAATAAGTTCTTATACATAATCACCATGGGCCTACCTTGACTATGGAAATTTCATTTACTATTGGTTCTTCTTTAGTTTTGCAGACACTTGCTTTACGTGGAATCAGGAAGCCACACAAAGCTTCCAGTATTTCTTCCCCTGGGTCTTTCTGAATAGCCAGATACTCACACCTTTCTCTTTGGACTCTTCCTGTCCCTCTATCTGGTCACAGTCACTGGGGACTTGCTCATTATCTTTGCCATCAGCTCAGAATCACAAAAGCAATGCATATGTATTTTTTCCTCTCCAACTTGCTTTTTTTTGTGATTACTTTTTCACCTCCACCATCTTCTCTAAGATGCTATGGAATATCCAGCATTACCTATGTTGGGTGTGTAACCCAAAATTTCAATATTGTTGTACTTTTGGAATCATAACTCCTGACCTTGATCATATATGACATCTTCATGACCATCTGTCACCTCTTACATTTCTCTGGTATGAGGAACCTAAGGTTTTTGTTCAGTTTCTTCTCCTGATCTTGCTGGTCAGAGAGCTGGAGGAGATTCCTAAAACTTTATCAGCCATGGCTTTCTTTTTTTTTTTTTTCAATAATTTGAATTCCTCACTATTAATATGAACTTCCTGAAATAATCAAGCTCTACTGTAACAACACCCTAATTAGTAACAATGTATTTTACAACTGGCCTGCTGGCTGTGATTCATTTAACTGGAATATTTTTCTCCAACTATATTCTGGGAGTTTCCTTTGCTAAGGTGATTATAAATTTTCTTAATTACAAATTAAATAAAATTTCATTATCAATCCTATTCACCTCTTGATTTTATCCCCCTTCTATGGCAAATGCCTTTGCATCCTCCTGAATTCTGTGGCCACATCCTCTAGGACAGGTCAGGTGTCCTCATTGAAGTACTCCATGGGAATCACTACGCTGAACACCTTCACATTCAGTCTGACAATAGGGGCATGGAGAGTCCACGGAAAGGCTTCAGGGCAGGAAGGGTAGCCTCATCTCAGGAATGGGGCCATTGGAAGAATCTCATGACTCAAAACGTTCAGAGATATAGCTCATCAATCTTAGCTGTACTCAAACAACTGCTTTTGTTCTAATTTTGGAATCATCATAAAATAACACATCTTGATTTTAACATTTTTAAAACATCACTTCATCAGGACTGGATTCTAATTTAAATTATAGCCAGGAGTCCATTTCTGGCCCTTTATCTGTTTCTTTTAAATAAACTGTTATTGAAGGACATCCAATCCCATTCACTTATGGTTTGTCTCTGGTTGCTTTCATGCCAAAAATGGTTAGTTCCTTAATTTCCACAGAAATCTCCGGCATGCAAAACCCAAAATATTTATTACTGAACTTTTGCAGAAGAAGGTTATTGATCTCTGATTAACGTATTTCGTATATATTCTGTTCTATACTTAGGTTTTTAAACATTTTAGTACACACATGTTCAGTAATAAAATGATATATTCAACAAACCTCTATTCCTAAAATTAATACATGTAAATATAAGCATTTATCTCTAGATGAGACACCATTATTTTAATTATCTAAGTAGTAAATTCCATTTAGACTGTACCTTATGCTTTTCTGATCTTCTTATGCCCTGTATGCATAAAAACAGTCTGATGAAAAAGAAATTACTATGGTCTGTGGTTAACAGCAATAGTGTAATATTAATGCATCTATGCCAAAGATGTACTGTGTGGATACTGGAGGAGCATGGAAAAAGTGTGCCAAATGTACACTATAGAACATGGTTTTTGTAATAGTCTGATGATATTATCTCATAATCTGTAACAAATGCTCCACCATGGTGTAGTTTGTTGGTGAAGGGCTGTTGTATGGGAATTCTACACATGTGCATGATTGTTTTGTAAGTTCACAACTTCTGTAATAAAAATATATTAAATAATAATAGGGTGGGTTGGTAGAAAATACACCAAAAATAAGATATGGTCTATAGTTAGTAGCAAGATTTTGATGATAATCTGTCATACTTTGTAGCAAATGTCTTGCAACAATTCAAAGTGTTGGTGGTGGGTTGATGTATGGGACCCCTGTATGATGTTATGCATGTTTGTTTTATAAGTTCACAACTATTATTATACTCTTATTCTTTATGTGTATTTTCATGTATGCATGATATACTTCAATTTTTTAAAAAATTGCTATAATTTCTTCTTAAATGAATAGATTTTTTAATTTTTTTTCTTTATTTTTAAAGGAACATTAGATTACATAAATGTTATATCAAAAAATAATGTGGATTCCCCTATATCCCACCACCTCCCCCTCCCACATTTGCCCCCATTAACATCTTTCATTAATGTGGTACATTTGTTGCAATTGATACTCATGTATTGAAACATTGCTCCTAAAAATGGTCTATAGATTGCATTATATTTTAGGCTTTGCACTGTACATTTTAAAGATTTTGACAAAATGTATAGTAGTTTGTAACTGTCAATGCAATATCATGCAGAATGATTCCAGTGTTTCAAAAATGCCACATGTTACACCTATTGTTCCCTCTACTTCCCCTCAGAACCTCTGTTGACCATTGTCTTTATATCAATATTCCAAATTCTTCCAATATTAGAATTATAATAACTCTACGTTCATCCATATTTACACCCCCCCTTATTTTTGTCCATTCCTTTATCTTGAGTATTTGAGGATGATTAAGAGTGGGTGTAGATCCCATTGGGCAGCTGTCTTGCTTGCAGTTGTTGATACTTTCTGCTTCTTCAGATAGGTATTGTCCGTCATTATTCTTTTGTTGTTTGTCCTGGGTGAGTGTGATGAACTGGAGAGTGGGTGTTGGTTGCAACTCTACTGAGTTCTAGGGCTCACTCAACATATGAGCATTTGGAAGATTTAAGTCTCTGGGACATATTTTTAATGGGTATATTGCTAATTATACGTTCAAATAAGTGGGGCAGAAAAACCATGTATGAGAAAATTCTAAATGAATTTAACTCTGATATATTGGGGGAGATGGGTTATCATGTATTCCAAGGCAAGGCCCACTGATAAGATGTTGATTTCCTGGAGTTAGTTCTCTGCCCTGTCTATTGTGTCTAGATGTTTCTAGAATCCCCAAGAGCATCTCCACTTGAGGCACTGTTTACTGTGGCTATTCTTGAGATCCTACTGAGATGTACATAATCGTATCCACTGGAATGACCTGCCAACTCACAATGAAATCACTTAGACATAAAAAATCGTTTTCATTTAATATTTCCCCCTTTTGGTCTAGGTCTATGTCAAATGCATTGCTAGTTGCAGCTTGGTAATAATAATCCCTCAGTGCCAGGGAGGCTCATCCCCAAGAGTCATGTCCTACATTGTGGGGAAGGCAGTGAATTTGTATGCTGAGTTTAGCTTAGAAGAAGGTGACATTTGAACAACAAAGAGGCCCACAAGAGGCAACCCTTAGGCAATATATATTGCCAGGCTAAATTCCAATTTCGCACACAAAAATTTTCCTATGTACAACCATGAATATCAAGCACCTGGTGCATTGGTCCACACTCCTTTGCAAAGCACCGCCCATGTACTCCAGAGATTATTACCACTCTATGAGAGAATGTAGCAAGACTCCCCAGGAAGAGAATTCAATATTCTATCATTTCCTCTGTGGGTTTCCATTCAGTGAGACAACACACAATGACCATATAAACATACTCAAACTCCATAAAGACATGCCCCAGGGACACATACACACATACCCCACCACTGGCACCCTGGACCAGTCATCCTTCCCTACCACTGCCACCACTCTTCTGCAACTGAAAAACAAGGCCAACAAAATAAACAATAATCAAATTTTTAAAATAAAATTAGAAAAATAAAATTTTGTGTTGTAAGAAACTGTAAGATTTGTTTTTATTACATATATATACAGAGAGAGAATTTTTTCTGTATATATCCCGTGTCTTTTTTTTTACTTTATTTTTCAAGAAGCTTTAGGTTTCAGAAAAGTCACATAGAAACTACAGTGGATTCCCATACACCCCATTCCCTCACCCCCCACATCACCACCTACTAATAACATTCTACATGAGTATGGTACATTTGTTACAATTCAATGAATATATATATATCGATGTATTGCTACTAACTAAGGCAGATGGTTTACATTATGGTTTACATATTACACCATACGGGATCATACTTGATCATCTGATCAAGGTCACAAAAAAGTGGGGGATCTCCAAGTGTTTATGAAAAGACAGCTGTAATGCCACTATACATTGTACCAAGGAATGCAGGGCACTCAGGATCGAGGACCCCAGAACTAGGAAGACACAGAGCCGGGGGTTCATGATGACTGTGTAGTGCAGGTGGTGACCAATGGTCACAAAGCAGTCACAGGCTATCACAGCCAGAAGGAAGTCATCCAACCCTCTAAAGAGAAAATAAAATGTAGATCTGCATGAGACAACTTTCAAGCATAATGACTCTGATCTTTGTTCACTAACATCTTTGTGGCAATGGTGCAGGTGAAACAGATGTCACAAAGTTTGGAGAAGAAGAAGTACAAAGTTTTGTGGAGGTGAGAGCCAGTGATGGTGACCAGTATGATGAACAGGTTCCTCAACATGGTGCTCAGTTTCATGAACATAAAGAGGCTAAAGAGGAAGGACTACAATTCTGGTTCCTCTGAAAATCCCCAAAGGAGAAAATTTGAAATTCTTGTATCATTTCCTTGTTCCATGTGTTTTATGTAACTATCCAGAGAAAGAAAAGAACATGACTAATTTTCAAACAAACAACCATTAGTAACCTATCTATAATGGATATTTTTGAAGTCCAGAATTTAATTTTGTATTTATTTATCAAATCTAAGCAGATAGTGTCATCTCTAAATAGGAAATGTTCTCCTACTTTCAAAATATTTCCCAATCTTTAATACATTGTAGGATTTTTATGGAAATTCATTCATTCATTTGTGGAATGTATATTCAGTGCATCTCTTCCATATACACTGAACAGGCAATGGTAATAACGTGCTGAAAACAAAAGTTACCTGCAATCTGATGATGGAGAAATTAAATAAATTAATAAAATCATACTTGTATTACATGTCACATGGTTACAACTACTGAAATGAAATGAAAACAGGTAAAATTGAGAGCTTCAAAAAGAGTGCTCAATGTTCAGGCAAAGCTGGCAGGTGGGAAAATATGTGAAGAGAGATCTCAAGATGCAGACAACAGGATCGACAAGGGTATCAGTCAGTTATGACTAGCAGAGGGAGTGTCCAGGGCAAAGGCCCTATGGGAAAGGCTTCATTGGATGTTCAAGGTCGACAAGGAAGGCAGAGTGGCAGGGGATGAGTAAAAGGGAGTGGGATGAGAGATAGTATCAGAGAAGGTTAAGAACAAGATGGCCCCCAATGATGAAACTTCAATACGTAAGGAGTCCCTTATCTACATGTACTTCTTGCACTTTTTTAAGTTGGTTACCAAGACGTATTAGTTAGAGTTCTCCAGGGAAATGAAACTAGCAGGAAAGAGATGATAGATGGATGGATGGACAGATAGACAGATAGATAGATAGATAGATAATTGATAGATAAATAGATAGAGAGATAGATTATATATAAATATATATGTAAATATTAAGTGGTTTGTTATGAGATTTGGTTCATGAAAGCATGTGGATTAGTGAAAACAAATTCCATAGGGAAGACAAGAATTAGAAAATCAGTGAAGTTGCACAATGGAAATTCCAATGAAAGTGATGATGAAATCCCCAGTATAAGATGGATACTTGAACTAGAGATAGAAATTCTTCATTCTAACTAATGAAATACTCAGTGTTCCCTTTAACGCTCCAACTGATTGGATAAGGAGACACCTGTCATTGCTGAAGACAATCTCCATTGTTGATTGTAGATGCAATCAGCCAAATGATATCAACTGAATATTAATTTATACCCACCTATGAAATACCCTCACAGTAATATTCAGGCCAATGTTTTTTTGACGAAAGAACTGGACACACTATCCAGCTAAGTTGACACATGAAATATAACCATCACAATCCACAACCAGTAAGCTTATCACCCCTACATGTCATCTCAAATGGTGCTTAATTTCTAAAGAAAGTCAATAACAGAGACACTTTCACTTAACATAATTTAACTGCCCTGCTTACTACCAGAAATACACACTTTCCCCAGAAGAGGATGCAAGTACATAGGCAATATTAATTATTTTTCTTGATATAACTTAAACATTATAACATAAAAGTAAAAGAATTTATTTTGTATGACACTGGAAAACAGGAGGAGAAAAAACAAAGATATTTTCTTTATGTATATAAACAAACAGTCATAACAAAGTAAGGAAGAAATAACTATAGCACTCCTTATTTCTGAAACTTCTATTGTGGTCGTAGCTCATATTTAAAATCACCTCTTCCTCTATCCATCCCATATTCACTGTACTCTCAAGAAGTTCCTCATCTAGACATGGCTCTTTGTCTGGTGTAGTGACCCAATTCTTCACTTTTGAGAAGTCTGGGCTATTAACAGTCTGCCTGTGTTAGGTTTTTGCAGTTTTCCATTGACTTTAATAATAGGGCATGGTAGTATTAAGAGATGTCTTAAGGGATCTCTTGTATTCCAGGAAATCTTCCTTAGCTATATTTCATAGTAGTAGTTCTATTTCCATTTGATAATCATGATCATTCCCTGAAGCCAGGGCAGACTATTCTTTCTTTCTCTGTTGATTCAAAGGCATGAAGAGCCCTAAGTGGTCCATTGATAATTTTCCTTTCCAGTTTAATGGAACCATTGTTTTCTCTCTTAATAGGAGCACTCTTCCTTTTATAAATAAGACATTTACACGAACAAAACAGAAGGCTGAAGATATAGGAAGCAAAAGTTTTCTAATAAATAACTAGGATTATTAGTGAGTGGTCCTGTTCCCATTTCCATACCTTGATTCCTGGACCTATGAATCCTGGCTAAGAAATAAATAGCAAAATAGACTGGATGTTGATTTAGAGCATGTGCAGCCTCCTAGAGAACATTGCCACAGCACTAGAAAGTATTGCCATCCTGCTACTAGAATAATTGAGACTTTCAAAGGCCATTCCATTAATTTATCAATCCAGATGTATCCACATGATGGGGAATATTGTCAGGCCAGTAAATTCCATGAGCATGTGCCCATCCCCATGTTTCCTTTGTTGATAAGTGGATTCCTTGATCAAAAGCAATTCTGGGTGGGATAATGTATGAGTCTGCCAAAGGGGTGCCAATGCAAAGTACCAGAAATCCATTGGCTTTTATAAAGGCTATTTATTTTGGGTAAAAGTTACAGTCCCCAGGCTGCAGAAAATACAACTCAAGGTACCATAAGAGATTCTTTCTCACCAAAGTCAGTTGCTATGCATTGAAGCAAAATGGCGAGTGATCTTTGCTTGTCTCTGCCTTCCCCTCCAGGCTTCCTTTTCCTGTTGAGCATCCATGAGCCCAGCTTTTTCCCAACAGCAGCTGCAGGTTGGCATAGGGCTTTTCTCTCAGGGCTTCTTATATCAGTCTTGGCTCTCTTTCTAAAGTCAGTTGTAAGTAATCAGGCAAATGGTCCATCTCTGCCAGGGACTATAGCTATTTGAGCCTTCTTTCTGAAAGATAGCCAGATCAAAATGACTAGTTCTCTTTTCCACATCTGTCAGTCAGTTTGAATTCCTTTACATCAGACCCAGCAAGAGGGCAGGGACTCAACCTGAGTCATGCCCTAAGAATTAGTTGAGTCAAAGCCTTAAGCCTAAGAAGTAATATAAGCAAAGACACCTAAGCTGAATTTAATGCAATCAAAGAGTATCATACCCAGAGGAATATATTAGTTTGCAAATATAATCTTTCTATTTTGGGGATTTATAAAATAATCTCAAACTGTCACAGATATCATCACATTGGATAAGGCATTCTGTAAGCCCACGGATGGTAGTTACATAGAAGCATTTTCTGCAAGGAAGATAGATTATATCCAGTGTACAGCTCTATTCCTTTAAGAAAACAAAACAAATCAAAACAAAACAGAACTCCATCCATTATGAAAGTTGTCTAATGTAAACAAACTGCCACCAGGTAACAGGCTGATCACCTTGGGGAATGGAGCCATATCAGGGACAGAGTGTTGGTCTGTGCTGCTGGCAGAATGGACACTCAGCAGTGGCCATAGCCAGGTTGGCTTTGGTGAGGGGAAGTCCTTGTTCCTGAGTCCATGCATAAATTCCATTCCTACTACCATGGCCATTTTGTTCATGAGCCCATTATGCAATGACAGGAGTGGCTGATGAAAGAGGCCACTGGTAACCACAGGATCAGTCATCTTTTTCACCGTAATATTAATATCTTCCTCTGTTAAAGTCATCCTCTGGTTAGCATTCACATGGGTACAAGTATCTTCCTGTTTTTGTCCATTTAGGAAGGGCGATACATATGCCTCTTCCCAAGAAATCTTTGTCAACAATTTTCCATTCATGTTAGTTCCAAATCACTGATCATCCAGCCAAATCATGGGACAGAGCCTATGAATCAGTACACAAATGCACTTCTTGCTATTTCTCCTTTCAAGCAAAATGCATAACCATGTACACTGCTCTAAATTCTGCCCAGTGGAAGGATTTCCCTTCACCACTGCCTTCCAGGGATATCCTAGAAAGGAGATGTAGTGCTACAACTGTCCACTTACAGATGGTACCTGTATATCATGGAGAAAAATTTCATAGCAAGATGCAAATTTTCCTTCCTCAGTCAACTCATCATGGGGTTCTCCACTTGTGGCCATTGTTGCTGCCTGGGAAACAGAAGGCAATGAGGAAGGAGCGGGAACCATGGGCACTTGGTCAACTTCATCCTGCAGCGTGCCTCTGCCTTCATGGCCAGCATGAGTCACATACCTTATATACCAAGTCCATTTGATGATACAGTACTGCTGTGCACATCAATTTTATGGCTTGTTGGATCAGATAATAAACCAGCTCATGACAGGCAACTCAATTCTCAGGTCAACCTGGTGGTCCATGTTTAAGCAAGGATTTGGTCTCTACTAAGACACAATATGTGTCTTAGTAGATGTTTCTTACAAGGAGAGACCATATCTACAGAGGATGTCAGGATGGGTTTTTCTCCAAATTCCTAAGGGTCTGCATTGTGAATATCCATTAGGGTCATGCCAAAAGCTCCAAACGACCCTTCTGTTTGTCATGAAACTTTCAGCACCATTCAATCTGCTGGATCATATGGCCCAAGTGACAACACAGCTTTCTCAGCAGTCTTAATTGTTGAAGAGTCCCCTCTTGTCCAAGACACCTGTCAAAATTAGTAGCTTTTCATGTCATGTGATAAATGGGCTAGAATACCACACCTAAATGATGAATATGTTGCCTCCAAGGTCCAAAGAGAAAAAATCCCATCTTTGAGGGGATATCTAGAAATGACCTGCACCTCTGGACACCTAGATTTCACTGAGGTGGAAGTTCCATGAGTTTTTGTTGATTTTTCCTACCACCTTGTGACATGCAAATGCTTTACCAATTAGTCTACATTAGTTGCTACTTCTTGCTCCTTAGGTCTCATCAGCATAATGTCATCCATAGAAGGGCCCAGTGTGATGTCTTTTGGAAGGAAATGGAGATCAAGTTACCTAGAGGTGGTTATTAAATAAGCCTGGAGTGTTTATATACACTTGAAGTTAGACAGGGAAGGTGGATTTCTTTCTGGCCTTGCCAGCTGAAACCAAACATTTTCTGGGGATCTTTACTAATAGATAACAACAAAAACAAAGAAGATTTTGTCAAATCAATAGCTGTATATTATGGATGTTACCTTCCCAACTCCAAAAACCATACAATGGGTTGACTTTAACAATAGGAATTTATTGGCACATACTTTTTAGACTAGGAGAAGTCCAACATCAAGGTGTCAGCAAGGAGATACTTTGTCCTTGAAGACTGCTCTGGAGCTGGCAAAGGGCATTCCTTGGGTTCTCGACTTGTCTCTCAAATGTCAGTGCACATGATGATGTCATCTCCTTTCTCTTCTGGAATCCTTTTCTTTCCAGCCTTTTCCTGTGGTTTTCTCCATGTGGCCTTCTCTATAAGGCCTCCAGTACTAGGATTCAGACCCATTGTGAATCAGTTGGCTACACCTTAACTAAAAATAACATCATCAAGGTCCTATTTCCAATGAGTTCACACTCACAGGATTGCATTAAGATTAAGAACATATTTTTCTGGGGTACATATATTAAATTTCCACTCTACTTACCAGTGGATGTGTTAATTTGCTAAAGCAATGAGACCACTTCTGGAGCAGCAGCTGCAATTGGAGTCAGCATCTGGTTACATTCATGATAAACCATTGTCAACTTCCAAGATCCATCTGCTTTCTGCATATCCAAATAAGATACATGAAGGAGATGAGATATGAATCTCCCACCGCTTCTGAATACTTCAAATCCTTGATCATGGGTGGCACTAATCTCTGCAATCCCTCCAGAAATCTGCTATTATATTTGTTTCATTGTTTTGTTGGTTAAAGGCAGTTCTAGTGGCTTCTGCTTAGCCCAAATTCCACAGGTCAGGGAAACAATGTGGGGTTTCTGTCCATTCCTAAATATGTTTATTTCAATTATATATTAGAGAAAAGAAGAAATAAGCAAAGAGTGGGATGGAAACCCACTGGAATCACTATAGAGAAACATGAGTTAAACTCCATTTATCACTGACTTCTCTATAAATCCCTACATTTACTGGGGGGCCACAGTGATATTTTGGCCAGATCAGAGCAAGCATCTGGTAATCCCTGAAATGTCTAATCATTTCCTTTTCCCCAATGCACAATCACCCAACTTAAAGGTCCTTGGTCTACTTAGGGATTGTTGGAAGCAAGATTAACATTACAAATATTTGGCAGCATAAGAGGTTATTAGCCCACATGTCCTGCTCTTAGCAAGGGAGGATCTTTGGTGAGGGGTGTCAGAGTGTGGGGTCCTTAGGAGGATGTTCACCTGGGACATGCCTATAAGGCATATGAATATGCTCAAGTGTTCATGGGGCATTGTCACAGTGGGTGGAGATTCACACAATAACCAAAGAAATATCGAATTACCATCCTGGGGAGCTCTGCCATATTCTCTAATGGGACAGCCAGAATCCCCTGAGTATAGGGACAAAGACTAATGAAAGATGGTGGAACATTGACCAGCCCTTGATTGTGCTGATTATACTTGTTAAACTTTACTTCTGAAATTGAAGCTTAGCATAGTATTATAGAGTGCCTAAGCATTACCTCCTGAGATCCTCTTTGTTGCTCAAATGTGGCCTCTTTCTAAGTCAAAACTCATTGTATAAATACATGGGACATGATTACTGGGGATGAGCCTCCCTGGCACTGAGGGATTACTACCAAGCACCAACTAGCAATGCAACTGAAAAATACCTTGACCAAACGGGAAAAGGGTAAAGACAAATAAGCTTATACGGCTAAGATATTTCAAAG
Source organism: Cabassous unicinctus (assembly GCA_029593785.1). Lineage (NCBI taxonomy): Eukaryota > Metazoa > Chordata > Mammalia > Cingulata > Chlamyphoridae > Cabassous > Cabassous unicinctus. Next base: position 17,445 of record JAQZBX010020968.1, on the reverse strand, counting down.
TGAGTCAGGAGGTCATTTCAGATGTTACACTTATGCACACCTCAATAGGAACTCAAAGACTGCAAAAGTAAATATTGTCTCCAATGGGAACGCTCCAGAGGGCTCTGGAGGCATCCAGATGATGTAGGCAGGACAGATAGCTCAAGAGTTTGGCACCCTGTCAATGGACACTACCTTGGAATTTACACTCTCCAGTGTGATAGAGTTGGACTCAGTTGAATTTTCCCTACACATACCTCTGTAGCTCCTCAATTTGAAACTATAGTTAGTATTATAGTTGATAGTTGTAAGTGCAAGAGACTTAAATCTTTGGGCTGTCTATGTGCCAGTTGGGCCCTGAATCTCAACAGAGTTGCAACATCTACTCTCCAGTTCATTTAACGCACCCAGGACAACTAACAAAGAGAAGATGACTGAAAATGACCATCACAAAGAACAGAGTGTGTCTGCAATATGCAAGCAAGAAAGTCCCATCCATCTACCTCATGGGACCCAGGTCTCTCTCAATTAGAAGTGGAGAGGGTATCACCATCACAGAATCCTCAGGTTTGGGGAATGGACGATGGACTAGAGTAGACTTACAGTTGTTATATTGTAGGGTTATTGTGATCCTTGCTCTGGAAGAACTTTTATCATGGATGTGGATGCACTGGTCACTGGGGTTTCTGAGGGGAGGGAGAGGGAAAAATAGGTCTAATTTGAGGGCATTTTTGGGACTTGGGAATTATCCTCAGTGACATTTTAATGACAGATACAAGCCATTGTATACCTTTTAATAACTTGCAAAAATGTGCTGGAGAGGGTATAAACTACAATGTAAACTATAATCATCACTTAGTGGCAATGCTTCAAGATGTATTCATCAATTGTGACAAATGTACCACATTAATGAAGGATGTTGTTGATGTGGGAAAATGTGGGAGTTTTAGGGAGCAGGACATTTGGGAATCCCCTATATTTTTTGTATAAGATTTATGTAAACTAAATTTCTTTTAAAAAATAAATTTAAAAATTATATTTTAAAAATGAAAAATAATTGAATAGATGTTTGTCCAAAAAAAGAAATACAAATGGCAAAAATACAAATAAATAAATGCTCAGTATCACTAATGATTAGGGAAAAGCAAATCAAAGCTAAAATCAGATATCATTTCAGAATATCAGAATGGACACTATCCAAAATACAGAGAACTACAAGTGTTGGAAAGGATGTGGAGAGATAAGAACACTTATTCACTGTTGGTGGGAATGCAGAATGGTACAGCCACTGTGGAAGACTGTTTGGCATTTCCTAAAGAAGTTGAATATAGATTTGTCACATGACCATGCAATACCACTCCTGGGTATATACTCAGAAGAACTGAGAGCAGTGACACAGACTTCTGCACATAGATGTTCATAGAGGCCTTATTTATGATTGTCAACATTTGTAAACAAACCAGGAGTCCATCAACAGAGGAATGGATAAACAAACTGTGTTTATTCACACGATGGAATATTATGCGGCTGTAAGTAGAAATGAAGTTGGAAGGCATTTGATAACATGGATAAGCCTGGAGGACATTATGTTGATTGAAGCAAGTGAGATATAAAAGAACAAATACTGTATGATTGTGTTGCTATAAACAAATATATTGTGTAACATATGGTATGATTAAAAAAAATTATCTGTATCCAGTACATTTTATTGCAAATAGTATGTTTTTATTCAACTGTATTTTATTTTTATTTTTAAATTATTGTTAATATTTTCAATTATTAAATGAAAAAAAATAAAGTTTAAAAATGGAAAAAAAAGAACAATCAACTCCTGCTTAATTTGAGTCTTCTTTCAGATATTGTAGAACAGCATTACTTCTAATTCTTTTATTCAAGAAAATTTTGTATAACTAATTATTTATTACGACAACCTGTGAGAGTCCTTTCCAGGTAAGAAGGAGATGTTAGAGGGACATGCAAGTTTATGCAGGAATACCTTTTGACCTTACTCAGAACCTTCCGTTCTAAAAGGCATTGTTGCACAAGTTCTCAGTATTATTTGATCGTGAATATTGAGTATGGTTTTGAACATAAATATCAAAAAATCAGTAACAGAGTTAATAAATAAACAAACAAATGGAAGGGCCCCAAAAGTAGGGGATAAACATATGTGCCATCAAAGGTCCTCCCAAGGCACAAAATTAGAAGAGAAGAAGTTCTTTTCTATTTTGGCCATTTCACGCATGGGAGCCAAATTACTCAAAAATTACGTAAGAATGTGACAACTATTTTAATGGTCCTTTGGGAGAAATAAACTCTTTAGAACCCAGAAATGGTAAATATGCCCACTCTTCTTTTATCTTCAGCTTAATGGTACCAAGAGGGAGGAAATCTTACTGTGCTCTTAGAGGGAAAGTATGCATGACACCTTCTTCCTGCTCATCCTTGAAACTGAGTTATAGTTCCATCACTCATGAGGGAAATGACTCACGGTAAAAGAAGCTCAAGGAAAGCCATTTGAGCATCTGATATGGGAAACTGGTATAGTGCCAGGCAGAGCTCTCTCAAAATGAACTCTGATGAGACAAACAAAATGGTGAGTCTATCCACTTAAAGATTGCACACAGTCATGCAGCCCCCTCTAACATCTTCTCTACCTATCTGGTCTAGAAGACAATTCTAAGTGTCTCTCTTAGTGAGAATTGGCCTTCTCTTCAGTCTCAATATCTCTCAAGTATTTCTTACCCAGTATCTTAAACATTTTTCTGTAGCCTTAAAAATTGCCTCCATTCTACCCTCTCATGCATCAATTATCTATAAAATATGTATCAATTATCTATAAAATCTCATTCATTCATTCATTCATTTGATCAAGAGACATTTAGCAGGACCCAGTGAAATCAGCACTTGTAAGCTTTTCACACAACTTACAATATTCAGTTACTTAATATTCCTCTGTTCCAGTTTCCATTTTTGTAATGGGGATACCCGTAATGATGAAGACTAAATTACTAGAGCATCTAAAAAGTTACTGAGTACTTATAAATGTTGATTAATGTAATCATTACACAGCTGAAATACCTTAGCAATTGTTAAATAGAAAGTATGTTGATGATAACAAAACAAGCTAATGCATATAAAACAGCACAGCCCTTGTCTCACAGATTTTAACTATTTTTACTCTCAGTTATTAAGTATCTACAGATTTCCATTCCCAATTCCAGGAGTTTAATATTTTTGTTAATATTTTAAATGATTCTGCTTTTTTTTTCTAAAATACTTTCACAGTATAGCTGAATATGACTGCTTTTTTGTCTCTTGTACCTTCATATTTATAATTTGCAAATAATGAGAAGAAAGCTTTTAATAATGTAAAACAAGAGCTCCCATGATGATGAAAATGTCTGGAACTAGATAGAAGTGATGGTAGCACTATATTGTGAATGTCCAAAATACCACTGAATTGCATACTTCAAAATGGCTAATGAATTTTACACATTTACTGGATATCAATTACCCTTTTAGCAACCTACTCATTAGAAATAGGTATTCAGCTGCCAATGTGTCACCTGTAAAAGTTTAAATATTGCCTTTCAAGTACTTATAGTTCTTGTTTCTTTTTATCATTGCCTTTCATTCATGAGATGTTCCAACATGCTGGTAAATCATATTAGTGTCATAGACTTGATTTCTTCTTTAATACTAGAGTGGAGTTCTTCTATTGTTCCTGCCACAAGACCCCACCAGGTCATTTTGGGACTTGAGTATTTGTCAATTACTTAATTTATTCATTATTGATTTATCTGTTATTCTCCATCCCAAATCAACTTTGGACACATGTATTTTCCAAAAATGGGTTGGTTTATTGGAGATTTTCCAATTTTGACATGGGGACACATGTAAGATGATCTAATCAAGTGTAGCATTTTCTTACATCTGTGGCAATTTGTCTCACTCTTACATTTATGTATTTCTATTCAATCTGTCTTTATTTTTCCATGTGAATAGACTCATGACTAATTTTCTCTATTTGTTGGCTTTTGCCAAAGAATTTCCTTTGAGATTCCTTCTTCAGTTCTAGGATTTTAATTCCTTTTTGTTCATTAACTATAGATTTTTTCTTTATGATTTACTCCCTACTCCTTTGCCTATCTTGTTTTATAAAACTTTTGTCAAACATATCATCAAACCTTTAAAGGTTTTATTTCTTGAGTCTAGAATGCATAGGTGCTCATTTGCAGTTTGAAAGATATACTGGAAGATAATGAATTTAAAAATCATGATTAACATTACAACTTAAAGATGATCAGTTTTTAGCAAATCTTTAACTGATACATATTAATAAAGCATACAATTCATCAAAAGAGTACAATCAATGGTATTTGGTATAATCACATTGTTGCTCATTCATCACCTCAATCATTAATAGTGCATTTTCATTATTTCAATAATAATAATAAATGAAATCCAAATAAACAAGAAAATTCTTCACCTCTCAATCGCTCTTTTTTGCTTAAAGATGGTCACTTTTAACACTATAGTGTAGATTTTTTATCTTGAGTTTTGGAAAATATGGGTTTCCAAGTAAAAGGTCTGTGTTCTAATTTAGCTTCTTCATCCCAGAGCAGCAGACCAGTTATACATTTGTAGCAGTACATGAGACTGCTAGATTTTCATACCAGATAGAATTTTACATTCTTACATTTTTAAAAAAGAATTTTAATTTCTTTCAGTGAAAATGTCATTTTGTTTTAATTTCATTTTCATGCAAATTTTGTCAAACATTAATATTTTTTGTACATTTCCTTTGTGAATTGTTAATATCCAATGTTTTTTAATCCGACAAAAATAAATAACATTTCTGTGTTTCATAATTAGGACTATCAAGTAGATTATTTTTGTATTAAATTTTTCTTCATGGAATATTTCTCATTTAGTTTTTCCATCTTATGTTCAAATTTTTCATCTTTTCCTGTCTTATTTCTACCAAAGACTTCATATTCAGAAACGACTATGATTTTTTAAGATTATATCTATCTATATAGAAATTTATATATCTATGTATTTATCTATATTTTCTTCTAACAACTGTTATTTCCTCTTCTTTCACATTTGTTTGAAATTTATTTGAAAATTCAGAGATACAGTTTAACCTTATATTTGCCTAAATAATAAATTGAACACTTTTTCATAATTTTTAAAAACCTCTCTAAGATAACTAGGAAATAAATATATTCAAGTAACATGACAAAAATTAATATATCCTAAAACATGGTTAGCATCAATTTAAATTTAAAACTTATAAGGCTATTCATTTTAAAGTCAGAAACAAAAAGATCATCGCCACGCTTTCTATTATTCTTAAATTTGTCTGGAATTTCAAGGTAATGCAGTAAGATCTAACACGGAAATGGCTGCTAGAAATTATACGGAAAAGGTATTATTTATAAATTATTTGGAGAAGGTAGATGAATTTAAGAAAAATCCAGACAATTATCATGACATGATAAATACCAAAAATTTTTAAATATTTCCTAATATAATTGAAATATCAAGGATATGATAAATGGATGAATCTCGCTCTTAATGACGTTAAAACTAAAATGCTGTTAACAAGAAATAACCATGCTTTCCGTTATCAACACCATAGGGAAAGTTTACCAAAATGGTCCTTATATTTCTAGAGGATGTTTCCTGTTACTGGAATTGGAACATGAGCTTTTTAAAAAATGCCAACTCTTCATTAATTAATTTATATCTTTAATGCAATCCTTATTAAAATTCCAAAAATATTATCCCTGCATGTGGCTAGATCATTATGAATTCATCTACAAGAATAAGCATGGGCCAAGAATGAAATTGTGGTAGAATACTAGGTGACTTTCTCTATTCAACATTTAAATATTTATGAAGATAGATAATTTTTAAAAAGGACAGTAAGTTTTTACAGCTTGTTCACTCTAAAAGCATAAATATAATGAAACAGATGGTCACTTTAAGAAGGTAATCAAAGAAACACCTGAAGTTTAAACAAGACTTATAGATAGATTAAACAGAAAATATACTATGAAAATTAAGGAAAATTGCATGTGCAAGGGGGGTATATGGAAACTCTACTTTGGGCATAACTTTCTTATAAACCTATAACTGACCTAAAACTTTTATATTAAAATTTAACAAATTATTTATCATTAAGAAAACCTGGATGAAATATCTAAAAATGGTACATAGATAGAATATGCCATATCCATGTGGTGGAATATTTTTAATCTGATGAACATTGGATTATATTGGAAAATGTTCATTACATTCTCTTATGTGAAAAGAGGCCAGCCTTTATTGAGTCTCTATTTCTGTAGAATTAATATAAGAAAAACTGTCATATAAATGAAGTGTAAACAATGATTAATCATTAAGAGTGGAAACTAATTTTTAGCCATAAGATTGTCAAAGGCCCCAGAAAATGTGTAACATTTACAAATGACTCAAGGTAGAGCAAAGAAATTTGAAAATTTCTCATGATTGGAAAGATCTGCCCTTGAGTGGGGAAATTTGTTGAACTGAAAGGCCAAGAGCAACCACATTTTATGGTGGGAAAGGATCATTGCTTTGGGGTGCTCAGCAAACACTATAGCATTGGATTCCAAGTAGCAAAAGTAACTAAATTTTGCCAGCAAAGAGAAACAATTATTAAACAAAATGGTATGGCATCATGAGCAACTCGGTTTTGGATATTGCTATCATTCTGAGAATGCCTGTTTCATGTGATGGTTTTGTTCCTTTTTTCCTAACTCTGGGCAAACCCCCATCCCATAGAAACAAGAAGTCAAACAGGATATTCAAATTTTCTCCTCCTGGGATTTGCAGAGGAGCAGGGCCTGAAATCTCTTTTCTTTGGTCTGTTCCTGTCCATGTACCTGGTCACACTCATGGGGAACCTGCTCATCATCCTAGCCATCATCTCAGACTCCTACCTCCACACACCCATGTACTTCTTCCTCTCCAACCTGGAATTGGCTGACATCGGTTACACCTCAAACACCATCCCAAAATTGCTGCTAAGCATCCAGACACAGAACAAAGTTATCAGCCATGCAGGCTGCTTCGCCCAGATATTTTTCTTCTTTGTATTTGGCTGTCTGGACAGTTTACTCCTGACCGCAATGGCCTATGACTGCTTCGTGTACATCTGTCACCCCCTGCACTACACGATCATCATGAACCCCCGGCTCTGTGTCCTGCTGGTTCTGGGGTCCTGATGTCTCACTGTCCTGTTATCTCTGCTTGAGACCTTGCCCACCTTGAGGCTCTCCTGCACAAACATAGAAATCCTGCACTTTTACTGTGACCTTCCTGAACTTCTGAAGCTCGCCTGTTCTGACAGCCTCCTCAATAATATATTAGTGTATCTTGTGACTACTGTTACATATGTTTCTCCTCTCATTGGGGTCCTCTTCTCCTATTCTCAGATTGTCTCCTCCGTTCTGAGAATTTCATCAGCTGGTGTTAAGTACAAAGCCTTTTCCACCTGTGGTTCTCACCTGGTAGTTGTCTCTTTGTTCTATGGCACAGGCATTGGGGTCTACCTGAGCTCTTCAGTCACACCATCCTCTAGGAAAAGTCTGGTGGCCTCGGTGATGTATTCCCTGGCCAACCGCATGCTGAACCCCTTCATCTACAGCCTGAAAAACAAGGACATGAAGGGAGCATTGAGGAGGATTCTTGGTTGGGCAGCTGCCTCTAAGGGATGGGGCCATTGGAGAACTGTCATGAGTAGAAGGGTTCAAAGTGCTGAGAACCAGAAACCAATATGTTGAGTATATGTGAATTTACAAGTTTTTTAAGCAACTAATTCCTTGGATCTTTCTTTGGACTATTCCTACCCTTCTCACTACTGTTTATAAAGCTATATATTAGATCTCCTAGTTCACTTCCTAATTGGTAATTTAAGTGAGTTGAATTGAACTTGACGTAGTCTCAATTATCTATATTATTGATTTGGATTTTGTTTAAAATGAATCTTATCTCGCACATTATATATAAATATATATATATATATATATATATTATATATATATCATCAGAGGTGATTGTATCTATGCCTTTTTGCAAATGCTTCCTGCAAATTCATTTACAGAGATGTTTTTTCTAGGGTTGGGCAACTGAATCTGCCACAAGATTTCCCCTCCTTTCATCTGATTCACTTCTTTTTCATTTCTGTCAAATTTACTGAATTTTTCTATGCTTTACAATGTGGAGTCCTTGACTTTCTGAGTATAACTCTCCATCTTTGTACACGCAATGCCTTGTACAGTCATTGGTATGGTGTTTATGCTCAATGTATATTTGTTGAATTGATTGACCAGGACAGGTGAATGGTTAACTATGAAGTGGTATCTGCACCAGAGGAATACAAATATATTGAATTAATAAAAGTTTTTCAGGTAAAATGTAGCTCAAATCTATTGAATAATATCTATGACACTCCCTATATGACAACACTGTTTAAATATTTTATGCACATTATCTCATTTAATTCTTGGTATAACATGTATCTGACTGGGATCATTTTCCATTAGTTACAGATGAAGGAGGAGATCTCACAGAAACAAGGGAACTAACTCAAGGTCACAACATTGGTGAAGAGGCCAAGACAAGGTCAAACCCTGGGTTGTCTAAATCGAAGTCAGTGTCTTAAACATCAATATATTGACTCTAAATAAACCTTCTCACAATAATAGTTAAATATCAAAAGAAACAGGACACTTTATTATTTAAAATTCCCATTTTATAAGTCTGTTTCTCAACCAAGAAATGTTCTTTCTTTGGGGGCTTTAATCTTAGAAAGAGATCAAACATTGGAGTAAGAACTGTTAGTGGAAGCCCTTTTCTTGTTTAAGCCACCTACCATTGGTAATTCTTCCATTGGAAAGATTTTCTGTTTTACCTCAGCCTCACCACACCTGATTTTTATTTTATTTTATTTTATTCAACCAATTGATGCTGGGGAAATTTGGTTTCCTTAATTATTCCATTTCTTCTTCCTTGATTAGTAATGCAGTTGAGCGTATTTTCATATTTATGATATTTGTATTAATTTTTTCTAAATTGTTTGCATAATTTAATCATTTATATAGTGAGAGTTTTTAATTCTCATTGGATTAACAGACCCATTGATATGTCTATACTGTTACGTGTTGTAATTTCCAACACATTCTAAATATAGAACTTAGTTTTTTATTTGAATTTTATTTTCTTTATGATGCTTTTGCCATGCAGGTTTTTAATGTACTTAAGTACATCAAATATATTCTCAGTTCTATTCCTGTGTATTTCTTTACCTAGGTTTATCTATATTTTATTCTAGAAGTCCTAGGCTATTTTAGATTTTTCCTCCAACTTCAAATTAGTGTGATAATTTGTGTTAAGATAGATCTGTCATGTGAGATATTAGGCAAACATATATTTTCTTTACTAATAAAATTTAAAAAGACATAAGCATAATGTTTAGCACAGAATGTGAACACAAAAGAAAGTGCATAGTGCATTTTTTTTTGTAAAGTTCAAAAATGAAAACATAATCTATTTTGTTAGATTTCTGTATAGTGGTTATCCCTGGGGAAAGGAGTGGTCCCTGATATTGACACAAAATAAGATTTGGGGTTAAGGAGCGTTAGTCATGGTCTGGTTTTATTTGGTCTTTCTCTAGTTTTGTAAAGGATTTAATTTTTGAAAATTCATTAATCTAGTGATATGGACCTTTTCCTTTTTTTTTTTTATAAACTTCATTAAAAGCATTTTTAAGGCACTTATGGCACTCCCCTTATACTACATCCTTGATTATTCTCCTATTCCTTCTGCCTGGGATACAGATTCAGTGCCTGGAGGTCCAGCAGCTATTCTTTTACCAGGTTTATTACAGCTACACATTGATGATGGTGGGGGAAATTAAAGAAGAATGAGTCCTTAAAAATGTCACTGAGCTGTCATACCACCCCTGGATTTCTCAAACCTCAGACCTTTGATGTATGTATTATAAGCCCTTAATTTGTCACTCTTAATTTGAGCTTTCTGTAACTTGAAATGCAATGTCATCCCTAACTAGATACACTGTAATTGATACACTGAAAATTTACATAACATTTTCCACTACATCAAAGAGCTACATGAGGATCAAAATGATTATAGTCTATATGTACTTTGCAATAATCAGATCATTTGTATTACATTTTATCCTTTAAAGACTCCTTCACATGAAAAAATGCTCTAATAAATTAAAAGACCTCCAGAGCAGACATACTCAAATAGGTAAAAATCTAAAAACATGCCATTGGGGTACCAGATGAAGAAACAAAAAATATGGTTTTGATTATAAAACAGCTTAATTTTACTCTTTTCTGTATTTATCACAAAGTTTAAAAATACTAATACAAAGACAAGAGCAAATGGACTAGAAAAGAGCTAAAATTGTATAACAGACAAATCTACACTCAAGATTGTATGAATACCAACACATATATAACAGTATAAATTGCAATGAGTTCAGAAAACATATTCCAGGTTGAATAGGTTTTCTTTCTAAGGTCAATTTTAACTGTGCCACATCTGGTCCGGTCCCCAAAGCCAAAGGTCTTACATTGTTTGGGAAAGATCTTTCCAGACTTCTCTTAGAAATTATTCCCTTTAAAAAAAAAAAAAACACAAAGGGTACATTACTATAAGAATTCACAGTGAATATTTTGAATCAGAATTGCCAGAGGCAGACTTATTCTCTGCACAAAAGCCATAAATACCTCTCATATGTCTCATGTTGCTTGGAAAATTAATCTGTGATTGAAAACAAACTTCCTCCCATGTATCTCCCATCATTGACACCCCACACCAATGATCTTCCACTACCACAATTGTAATCCTTCGTGATCCAAAACTTCTTCAAAAGTGAAGTCAAGTAAACTGGCCTGCATCTACGAGAGCTGATGGCCCACGCCTGTGGAGAGTTGAAAGCTTGTGCCCATGGAGAGCTGATGGCCCACACCTCCAGAGAGCTAGCACAGCAATATGATGCAACAAAGAGAGACAAGCAGACACAGAAAAAAATGCAGCAAATGGAAACAGCAAGCAGACAGCAAGCAAAGTTGAAACGCAGGGGGGACGGAATAAATAAAATAAATCTTTAAAAAAATGAATCCAAGAATATCACCAAATACAATTAATAAGAAAATGAAACAATAATGATAGGTGTAAACATAAGCAATAAATTTCATAATAATTTAGAAAAACTAAAACTAAAATAATATAAAAATTTTAAAATTGGGATATTAAAAAATAATGAAAAGTATTTTTAAAATTTTTTTGATGTTTTGCCTTTCATCACTGTAATATCTGTTGTCCTGTATGTACTGTGAACATTTCTTCCATTTCTTTCCCAGTGTCTTCCTTTTTTACATTTTGTCTTCAAAGAAGTTTTAAGTCAAAGTATAGTCACAAACAGAATTTAGGGGACTCCCATATATCCAACATCCTCCTCTTTTTCCGCCTTCCCATATTAATAACCTTTTTATATATGGATGGTACATTTGTTACAACCAATGTACAAATATTGAAACATAACGACTAACCAAGGTCAATGGTTTACATTATGGTTTATGTTTTAGATCATACACTTTTATAAATTTTTGCTGAAATTTAAAGTGATCTGTATCCATCATTGCAAGATCATGCAGAACACTTCCATTGCCCCCTAAATACACCCTACTCCATCTATTCTCTTCCTCCTTCATTCCCCCTCCCTTTGGGGCCCCTGGCCACCACCAGTCCTCACTCCTTGAAGGTCAAGATTCATAGTTACTTGCAACAACACTGAGGGCTTGACATACTAGTCTGTCCTCCCCTGTTAGGAACCACACTTACTCTTGACACCCACCCCCCTGTTGAGAACATATCAGCCCTCCCCAGGATAGGAGTCCAACTCCTTCCCACTCATTATGTGGGTCACCACCCACTGATACAAACACACTATGACAAAAGGATCCCTCACATATCCTCTTGAAGATAGTCACAGGTAAGCCCTGCCTCGAATGCGCCCCCATCCACAAAACCCTTAACCAGTAACCTTTCCTTATCATATTGCCAAAAGAGGTTTCTCAACAATGTTCTTTCAACTGTGTACTCACCAATCCCCAGTGTTCAGCTACTCCCTCCCCCAACTATCAACCCAGTTCCATGTACCCTACAACCCATTCATACCACCCTACCCCCCTGTCAAATTTGCACCACCCAACCCAATATTATCACTACACCCCTGTCATATCCCATCACTGCACAACTACTCACTTCCACTTTATCATAGATTTCACCCATATCGGCATTGGCTCACAACCTTCTACCTTTCTATTTCCTATAAACCTATCTTTCAGACTCTAGCTCTCTCAGTCTGCTCTATTTGCTTAATTCATATCAGAGAGGTTATGTAATATTTGTCCTTCAATACCTGGCTTGCTTCACTCAACATAAGGCTCTCAAGATTCATTCTGTTATCCCATATGTTAGTACTGTATTCCTTCTTACAAGTGAGTAATATTCCATTGTATGCATGTACCACATTTTATTTATCCATTCATCTCTTGATAGGCATTTGGGTTGCTCCCAACTTTTGACAATAGTAAATAATGCCACTATGAACATTGGTGTGCATATATCTGTTCATGTCCTTGGTTTCAATTCTTTTTGATATATACCGAGCAGTGGAATTGCTGATCTATAGCTAGCTCAAACTGTCGTCTACAATGGCTGGACCATTCTGCATTCCCACCAGCAGTGACTGAGGGTTCCCATTCCTCAAAATCCTCTCCAAAACTTGTAGTACTCTGTTTTTTTAATGGTTGTCAGTCTAATGGCTGTAAGATGGTATCTCATTGTAGTTTCAATTTGCATATCTCTAAAAGCTCATGGTGGTGATCATCTTTGCATATGTTTTTATCCATTTTTATTCCTCCTTTGGAGAAGTGTCTATTCAAAACACTTGCACATTTTTTAAATGAGTTGTTTTTCTTTTTCTTTTTGAGATATAGGATTTCTTTATATATGTTGGATATTAGGCTTCTATCAGATATATGGTTACCCAATGTTTTCTCTTCTTAAGAAGGCTATCTATTCACTTTCTTGGCAAAATCGTTTGAGATGCAAAAGGTTTTAATTTTGAGGAAGTCCCATTTATCTATTTTTCCTTTCACTACTTGTGCTTTGGATGTGAATTTATGAAACTATTTCCTATTACATGGTCCTGTGGATGCTGCCCAACATTATATATTCCAAGGTCTTTATGGTCTTTGTTCTTATATTTAGATCTTTGATCCATCTTCAGTTGATTTTTGTATAAGGTGTGAGATGGTGTTCCTCTCTCATTCTTTTAGATATGGATATCCAGTTCCGCAAGCACCATTCATTGAAGAGACCATTCTTTCTCAGTTGAGTGAGCTCGGGGCCTTGTTGAATATCCAATGACTGTATATGCGAGGATCTATATCAGAACTCTCAATTCAGTTCCATTGGTCAGTATATCTATCCTCATGTCAATACCATACAGTTTTGACCACTGTAGCTTTGTACTATGTTTTAAAGTTTGGTAGTGTGATTCCTCCGAGTTCATTTTTCTTTTTCAATACATTTTGGCTATTCGGCGCCTCTTCCCATTACAAATAAATGTCATAGTCAGTGTTTCTGATTGGATAAAAAATCCTGTGTTGGTTTTTATTGGGATCGGATTAAATCTGTACATCAGTCTGAGTAGGATAAACATCTTAATGATGTTTAGTCTTCACATCCATGAATAGGGAATATTTCTCCATTTTCTTAAGTCTTATTTGATTTCCTTTATCAGTGTTGTATACATTTCAATGTATAATTCATTTACATCCTTAGTTAAATTTATTCATAGATTTTTTTATTTCTTTAGTTGCTATTGTAAATGGGATTTTTTCTTGAATTCCTCATCTGATCGCTCATTATTGATGTACAGAAATGATATGATTTTTGCGTATTGAACTTATAATCTGCGACTTTACTGAGCTCATTCTTAAGCTCTAGAAGCTTTGTTGTTGGTTTCTCAGGGCGCTGTATGTACAGGAACATGTTGTCTGCAAATAGTGAAATTTTTATTTTTTCCTTTCCAAATTGGATGCCCTTTTTATATTTTTCTTGCCTCAGTGTTCAAGCAAGTACTTCTAACACAATGTTAAATAGGAGTGGTGATATTGGTCATCCTTGTCTTGTTCCTGATTTTAGAGTGAAAGCTTTTAGTGATTCACCATTGTGTATGATGTTAGCTGTGGGTTTTTCATATATAATCTTTATCATGTTGAGCAAGTTTCCTTCTATTCCTATCCTTTGTAGTGTTTTGATAAGGAAAGGGTGCTGTATTTTGTCAAATGCTTTTTCTGTGTCTGTAGAGGTGATCATGTGATTTTTTTCTTTTGATCTGTTTATTTGGTTGATTACATTGATTGATTTTCTTATGTTGAACCATCCTTGCATAGCAGGGATAAAACCCACTTGGTCATGGTGTATAATTCGTTTCATTTGTTCTTGAAAATGATTAACAAGTATTTTGCTGGAGAATATAACACCTAGGTTCGTTAGAGAGTTTGGTCTGTAATTTTCCTTTCTTGTGGCATCATTGTTTTCTTTAGTATTAGGATAATGTTGGCATCATAGAATTAGCTAGGCAATGTTCCTTCTACTTCTATTTTTTGGAAGAGTTTAAGCAGGATTGGTGTTAGTTCTTTCAGAAATGTTTGGTAGAATTCAGCTGTGAATTCATCTGGTTCTGGGCTTTGCTTATTTGGGAGGGTTTTGATGTCTAATTCAATCTCATTACTTGTGAATAGTCTGTTGTGTTCATCAGTTTCTTCTGTCATCAATGTAGGCTTCTTGTGTGTATCTAGGAATTTGTCCATTTCCTCTAAATTTTTCTTCTTGTTGGCATATAGATTTTCAAAGTATTCTCTTATGACAGTCTTTATTTCTGTGGGGTCAGTGGTGATATCCTCTTCCTCATTTCTTATTTTATGTATTTGCATCTTCTCTCTTTTTTTCTTTGTTAGTCTAGCTAAGGCTTTGTCAATTTTATTTATCTTGAAGAACCAACTTTTGGTTTATTTTCTTTTTTTAGTGCTTTTTCTTTTTCTTTTTCATTTATTTATGTTCTAATCATTGTTATTTCCCTCTTTTTACTTTCTTTGGGGTTGGTTTGTTGTTCTCTTTCTAATTCCTCTAGGTGTGCAGTTAAGTCATAAAATTTAGCCATTTCTTCTTTTTTGATATATATGTTTATGTGTATGAATTTCCCTATCTGTTAAGCTTTTGCGACATCCCATAGGTTTTGATATGTTATGTTGTCATTTTCACTCATTTCAAGGTAGTAACTGATTGCTTTTGTAATTTCCTCCTTGACCCATTGTTTGTCTAAGACTGTTTTGTTTAACTTTCATATCTTTGTGCCTAATCTTCTTCTCTGTCCCTTACTGATTTCCAGCTTCATTCCATTGTGTTCAGAGAAACCACTTTGTATAATTTCAGTCTTTCTGAATTTATTGGGAGTTGTTCTGTGACCTAGCACGTGGTCTATCTTGGAGAATGATCCATGTGCACTTGAGAGGAAAGTATATACTGCTGTATTTGGGTGTAGTGTTCTGTATATATCTATTCAGTCTATATCCTCTAAGGTATTATTCAAAGTTGTTGTTAGTTTACTGATTCTCTGTTGAGATGTTCTGTCTAATGGTGATAATGGTATATTAAAGTCCCCCTCTATAAATGTAAAGGCATCTATTTCTCCACTTAGTTTTTCCAGTGTTTGCCTGGTGTATTTTGAGGTGACCTGGTTACATGCATAAATGTTTATGATGGTTCTTTCTTCTTGAAAGTTTACCCATTTTACTCATATATAGTGTCCATCTTAGTTTCTTACAATAGTTTGCTTTTAAATTCTACTAAAATAGCTACTCCTGCCCTTTTTCGGTTGTTATTTGATTGTAAAATTGTTTTCCAGCCATTCACTGTCAGTCTCCTTGAACCCTTGGGTCTAAGGTGACTTTCTTGTAGACAACATATAGATGTGCCATATTTCCTTATCCATTCTGCCAATCTGTGTCTCTTGAATGCTGAGTTTAGTCCATTAACAGTCAGGGATACTACTGTCAAGGAGTTACTTACATTAACCATATTTTCTCTGTGTTTATGTATGCCCTGTGCTATTTTTATTTTTTTTTTCTTACGTTGTCCTCCAATTCTCTCTCTCTTGTTTTTTCATTTCAATTTGCAGAACTCCCTTTAGTATTTCTTGAAGGGCAGTTTTCTTATTGGCAAACTCTCTTAATTTCTGTTTATCTGTGAAGATTTTGAATTCTCCATCATTTTTGAATGCCAGCTTTGCTGGATAGAGAATTTTTGACTGGAAGTTTTTTTTTTTCTTTTCGCATCTTGACTATGTCATGACACTGTCTTCTTGCCTCCATGGTTTCATATTAGAGATCAGCACTTAGTCTAATTGAACTTCCCTTTTTTGTTATACTTCTCTTTTCTCTTGCTGCTCTCAGTATTCTCTTTGTCTTGAGCATTGGGCAATTTCACAAGTATATGTCTTGCAGTAGGCCTTCTGGGTTTTAAACTGTTTAGAATTCACTGTGCTTCCTGGATATGTACATTCATCTCCCTCAATATGGTTGGAAAATTTTCAGCTATTATTTTCTTCAATATTACTTCTGTCCCCTTGCCCTTCTCTTCTCCATCTGTGATGCCTATAATATGCATGTTTGGGCCTTTTATGTTGGCATTCAAATCCTTAAGTCCCTGCTGGATTTCTTCTAACTTTTCATCTATCTATTCTACTCTGTTTGATTTCAGATGTACTGCTTTCCACATCGCTAATTCTTTCCTCTGCCTGTTCAAATCTGCTGTTATATACTTCCAGTGTATTCTTGATTTCTTGGATTGTGCCTTTTATCATGACCATATCAATTATATTTTTATGTATGTTTACAATTTCTTCAGTATGTTTTTCCTATGTCTTCTTAATATCCTTAATCTCTTCCTTTTTTGGACAACTCTGATTAGTTGTTCCATGTTCTGTATCTCATCCTGGTTTTTAGTTTGTTCATTAGACTGTTCCATTTCTTCCTGTTTCTTAGTAAGATTTATAAGTTTTCTTTTGGTGTTTAGGTTTCTCTTTATCTTGATGGTTTTATGCACTTGATTACTTTCTCTCTCTACTTTAGGGTTTTACTTATTTGCTGTTTTTGTGTATGTGGTAAGTTTTCTCTTTGACACTTTGACCCTCTTTCTCTATTTACTTGCTGTTGTCTATGTTCCCTTGAAAGAAAAAGATTAGGGCCAGGGAAAGGGAAAGAGGTAAGAAGAGAAAAATGATAATAGTAACAATAATAGTAAAATATAGAAGAGGAACCGTAT
>JAQZBX010020967.1:0-32619 GCA_029593785.1 Cabassous unicinctus | reverse complement strand
ATGATTATAGACTGAACTAACTGGCCATGGCACAAGGGAGCAAAAATGAGGACTGACTTGTGGTCATGACTAAGAACACTTTGGAATTCTTGGAATAACAAAACCGCTTAAAAAAAAACAGAAAACAAACTGCAATTTTGTTAGTAAAATGGGTGAAGGCTCAGAGCAAACATAATTTTGGCATAAATAGAAATGAGACCTCTCATACCCCATGGAAACATTTAGGTTACAGATGAATGAATGAATGAGTGAATGAATGATTTTACTCACATATTGTCCTTAATAGTAATAACAGTGCCACTTTGTTTTCTATGCAAGCTTCCCCCTACCCCCAAAGAGGTTAGATCTCTCAGCAGAGGACAGAGTTGTCACCTCCCATTTCAAAGAACTTTCTCAACTATCTGGTTATTCCAAGTGTCTGAAAAGAAAGGAGGAAGGGAGAATAAAGACCATCTGTATGGCAAAGTAGGAAGCTCCCTCACCCTATTGCTCCATAGTGGTTCATATAAAGAGAAAAGGTTTTGAAATGATGGCAGGTCTTCAAGAGCAACAAAGGGCATCTTAGAAAACAAAGCAAAAACAACAGCACATTACAGCAAAGAAGGCAGCACAAATGCAGAGGAAGGGAATACAAAGAGCCCTGCATAGTAGAGAAGGAGGCTCTTTGGAGTAATTGCCCTAGGACTTGGGTAACCTGCCTGAAAATAAAAGCCTCATGATACTGTGGGCAGGTCTTCAAGACAGTAAAAGACAGATAAAGAAACAAAATGCAAACACACTTCAATTTCTAGTTCCCTCCTCCCTTCCCTTAAGACAGTTGACCAGAGTCTGATATAAAATTAAACCCACTTTGAACATTATAGTGAAGATCAGTGCCTGCCCCCACCCAAAAAAAACCCAGTACATTTTCTTCCTCATTATCACCTCATTAAGATGTCCCTAAGGTCCTCACTCTTTATATGATGATATCATGCAAGGAACAGGTCTCGTATGCCTGCGATGAAGCATGACTGATATTTAAGACCAACAGCTCGAGAGCATTTGATTGCTTTTGTGTTTATTCAGAATGGCACTTTTATGTGCGGTCATAAAGTGGTGAATTTCCTATATAGAGCCTGGGAGCGAGTACGTGGGGCAGGTGGTGTGTGGAGGTCCAGAGCAGTGTGAGGCAGACTCGGGCCTTCTCTCAGAACACGGCCCCACGGCAAAGCAAGAGGCTCTACTGTGACTTCCCTGTAAACTGCTGTGCGCGCACTGCCAGGCCCAGAGCCACCTCTGAGAAATGGAAAGGAGGAGGAAGTGATGCCAAGGAGGAAAAAAAGTCAGAGAAAAGCAAATTGTCCCCAACAAATATGAGTCATCTACCTTTTAACCAGCTAGTTCTGAGAAAAGGAAACCGTTGTTAATTGAGTTTAACCTCTGAAATTCCAAACATTGGGATACTTAGGAGATGGGACTTTAGGTGGCAGTGGAAAGAATCCCAAGAATCCCACCCACATACACTATGTACCCAGACCCCTCCGTACCCTCCCGTTTTGGCCATAACCTCAAACTCACGGAAAGGAGGAAGAACAGTCGTGGCTCCAACTTGAGTGAGTAGACTGCCCAATCTCCATCAATTCAGCCCATTTTTGGATGTACGTAGTTAGCGATTCCTCAATCTTATGAACACTATGTAAATGCAATTTCGGTCTCCCATCCGACCAGATGGGAGGTCTGACATTTTTGAATTAGAAATTTCAGTGCTGCCACTGAAAAAGGGAAGAAAGTTGAAATATAGACTTAAAAGATAAGAGATGTACAGAGGAGAAAAGAAAAAAATAAGACAGGGACAGAAAGAAAGGGAGCCAATTGCTTTAAAAGAAGAGGAACCTACAATGTCTGGATTTCTCAATCTTTCAGCCAGAATTCAAAAACCAACATGGCGGCATATCGCCCAAAGGTAGTGGCAGACTGTAACAGCTCTGAGCAGCAGTGGAGAGTTATGCAGCAAGGGACCAGAATGGGTTTTGTGGATTGGGGCTGAGAAAGGAAAAGGCTTCTGGAAGTCCACAGGAAACCTCAAACCCTGCCCAGTTCCCCGTCACTCTGCTGAGTCTTCCCCTCCAGGGAAACCAGGCAGGCCAGGGAATAACAGCTCAGTGACCTGAGCCAGGTGCCAACATTCAACTCAGCCCTTTTCTTCTTTCTCAAGTTGCAGCATTTAATGAGGTAAAACATCAGATTACAGAGAACTTTTTTTTTTTTTTTTAATCAGAATTCAGGGAAGTTTCTGGGTTAGCTGAGAAGTATGAAAGTATTTAACCTCCGCTAGGCCCACTGCCCTTTATTAACATTTCCCTTCTACTGTTGCTCACAAAACTGCACTTTCTCAAACAAGTTCACCATTTGGTGTTTGGATCTGGTTATAACCAGACGGTGCATATCATCATTACAGCATACAAATCACCCTGGAGCTTGATTTAAGGACCCGAGGATTCTCCAGGGTAAATGCTTGTGGGAAGGGAGAACAGCAACATGTTGCTCTATGAGTGAAAATCTGGCTGCTCAGATGGCAGTGGATCTCACGGTGAGAAACCCTCCCTGTTTGTGATGGCCAGTACGGGAGTTGTTTGCCCAGAGACCCATTCTTTGGAGTGGATGATCCTGGATGTCTTCCATAAATCCCACTGAACAGTGACTTTCTGACTTTTTACAAGGTCAACTCTCTCTTTAGCTCTCTTTCCAAGGGGACACATGACAGTGATTTAAAAAGAGTAAGGAGCCAAAAAGAGAATGCTACCTTCAGAAAATGCTCTCCTGTGTGTTCCTCATTGTAAGCTTTCCAAGGACAGAAAGCAAATAGCTTCATTCCCTAAAATCATAGACTGTTGGAACTGGGAGGGACGAGAGAACCATCTGTAGTGCAGACCTGTTATTCATGCCTCCCCAGTATCCCTTCTCCCTTTGTTTGTCCACAGCACCCTGGTTTTTCCTTGGGAAATCAACACTCTTGGCACCCTCAGACCACATGGTTTGGAGGGGCCTGAACTATCCCTGGCTCCAAGTGGTGGACATATGACCCAGGCATCTTCTATTTCTAGGGCCCTAGTGGTTAGCTTCGGATGGACACACGACTCCCTTCAGTCCAATGAATATTTTTTGGAACCGTTGGGACACAGAAGGTCTGTTTCTGATGGAATTATTGACTGTAAGGATAGTGTAAGGCTGGAACTACTGGAGCCTTCACACAGAGAGATCCTGCCTGAGAGTCAAAGTGTGAGGAAGAGTCCAAATCACAAGAACCTTGTTTGAGACCCTGGATCCAGCTGTACCTGAAGGCAACATTATCTCTGGACTTTTCAGAGATCCAGTTATTGGCTTACGCCTGTTTGGGTTGGTTTCCTTTCACTTGCAACCATGAGAGCCATGACTAATATACCACCCTGTCCTTTCATTCTACAAACCAAAAGTGGGAAATGCCTTGCCCAAGGTCTCACAATGTTAGAACTAGACTAGAATCTAAACTCCAGTCTAGGGCTCTTTCTAAGAGCCTTTCACAATACTTCTTTTTTGAGGGAGCTTAGCACCTAGTATTCTAGAGTTGGCAGAAACAATAGCGTGGGCTAACCATGTTGTATCAGACCTTGACTTGCCAGGACCTATTGTGACTGGGGCTCAGGAGCTGTCCCCTGCATATCTGACTGTGCAATTATAAGTAGTTATGATTGCAATGCAGTTCTGCAGTTTACAGGGGGTTCAAGCAAGAATGGGTCACACACCTCCATCCTGCAACCTTTCTTTAGTGCAGGGGGACACAGTCTGTTTGCCTAAGACCTTGATGCATGGTACTGAGGTTCACCAGCACACGTGGGTATGGCTGTGCTGGCTGTTAAAATACTGAAATATGTCTGTCCTGGTTGGCAAAGAACCATTGCCCTGAGACCCTGCTGCCCCTTACCCTGGATTACACTCCACCAGATCTCCTGCATATCTGGTCACTACAGGATTGCTGCCTGGCTCCTGGGTGCAGGGGGTTCAGGACCCTGCTCCAGCACTAGGAGTGGGGGCCTTCCTGACAGATTATGCCTGTGCCCGGGGGGTCGTTTCATCCTTTGAACCTGAGCTCTGTAGACACGCACACACAGCCCTTCCCCAAGGGGGAAATGGTGGACAGGAAAGACACAACCTGTTTCTCTTCAGTGGAGGCAGAAGGCTCCTACAATGCTTTCTTTTATTTTGTTTCCTTGTACCTTCTTACCTTCCTCCCTCTTCCCCCCAAAGATTTTGGCTCATGGTGGTTTTGCAACACGGGACCAAAAAACCAGGATGCCTGGGTTCTAATCCCAGTTCTAGCCCCCAGCCTCTGTGGACCCAACACGTAACTTCTTGGTGCCCCATGCATAAGAAATCTGAGGGCCACGCCTGCCCGTGTGTCTTCCTGAATGCTGTGAGGACAACATCAGGTAAAAGAATTCTGAGAAGTCACCAATGGATGAGTCATCATTATCTCGTTTTAAAAGAGGCGATGTGAGCTGGCGTTTATTGAGCACTTACCATGGGCCGTTTATGGTTTTAAGTCCTTGACAGGTAGGAACTGATTGAATCCTCCCCATTACTCTTTGAGACAGACATTATCACTGATATTTAAAGATGAGAAAACTGAAGCAGAAAGCGCTTCAGTTACTTGCTTCAGAGGCTGCAGGCTTAATTCATGACATGGTGCTATGTTTGCGGCCATATGAGAGAGTGGTGGGAGCATCCGCTTTGCAATCTGAGTGCCCTGGGTTCAAATCCTGGCTCTGCTCTTTGTAAACTCTGTGACTAAGTTTTCTGTTCTGTAAAATGAGAATATTAATAGTAAATATTATCCAGAGTTATTGTGAGGATTAACTGAAATAACCTATAGGAATAGGGTTGTCAGATTCAGTAAAAAAAAAAAAAAAAGGATGCCCAGTTAAAAGTTGAATTTCAGATAAACAATGAAGGTTTTTTTCAGTATATTCACGTTCCAAATATTGCACAAGATGTATTTATATATATATATAATCATTGCTTGTCTGAAATTCAAATTTACCTGGGTGACCTGTATTTTATCTGGCAGCCCCCACCTTTCTCCAGGAAGTGCTTACTTGCCTAGTCCATCAGGAATATCAAGAAATGGAAGGTGTTCTTATTGGGAATTGAGTGCTCAGTGAAGGTTTGGTGGGTCTGAGGCCTGTGAGTTGCAAGGAGGGTCCGACTGGGACACCCTGTCGCCAGGATGGGTCTTGGCCCTGGCGAGCTGCTTCTGAAGACCAAGGATAACAGCCTCAGGCTGGGGGAGCAGTGCCGACCTCGCTCTGAGCCCTTTGGCCTTCCTCTCAGCTTTGGTCCCTGCTCTGGTTTACAAGGCCCACGTGACTCTGGTGTCTGGTCTGTCCCCAAAGCCCCTGGCTTGCCCCGAGGGCCTGGGCTGGGCCCACCCAGTGCCCCCTACCAGCTCTTCTCAACCTCTGGATGCCAGAGCAGCTGCCATGCTCACATCCCCGGTGGCCACCAGCCCGGGAGGACAGTGTGTACCTTGGCCTTGAGCACACTGAGTGCCCTCTGACTGGATGTACCAGGAACATTCCGCCACAGTCACGCAGTCAGGAGAGAAAGCAACAAAACAGAAAACCCCAGAACAACCCCCGCTCTCCGTGAGGGGGAACAAAAGGGAAGGAAGAAAGAAAAAAGATCTAAAATGGAGGACTGCACCAGAGTCAGCCTAGGGTGGCTTGGAGACCAAAGCCACCCTACGGTAACGTCACCGGAGCCAGAGCTTACCCAAGAGCTGCTCGCCTGAGATTCTAGTACCTTCCAGGCCCTCGCTTCCTGGGCCCAGCAGCCCTTCCCAGTTCATATGGTCTACAGAGATCACAAGACTGTCCTGGCAGACCTAGGACACCTGCAACTACAGGGGCAAGTGTACCTGACTCACTTGCCTCAGTTTCCCAATCTGAAAAGTTGTGATAACACTATAGTACTACTCATTTATTGAATTTATAGCTTTACTTCTGTTTTGTTAATAACATGGTAATTAAGAACATGGAGATCGACCAAAGTTTGGGTTCTGGCTTTGCTGCTTATGAACTTTGCTCAGTTTCCTTAGCTGTAAAAAAAGCCTACTTAACACCTCCTGCCTTGCTGGATTGGCATAAGGAGCCAGTCAACAAATCCAGCGTGGCTGTGTTCTGAGTTCCTGGGGATGACGTGTCCAGCGCACAGTGTGGCCCTGCCCCTGGCACGTGCTCAATCATTGGTAGCTCTTAGGACTTACTGAGGACTCACGGTGCACCTAGAGCTCAGAAGAAACAGATTCAGTTGACAATATTCTATGTCCTTGAGGATTTTATAGTCTGGATGGGAAGACGGGCTTTTAAATCATTAGGGAAAGAGACATAAAAACTTTCCTAAATTAAACTCCAGAGTGTGTGGTTCCAAATGTAAATGCCGTGGCCCTACACTTTCATGGAGGGAGAAAGGGCACTGGTGATGCTGCATGGGGTGGTACTGGGTGCTGGGAGAAGTGAAGTGGGGCAATCAGTTGACTGGGTGAACTTGAAGATGAGGCCTGAGCAGTGAACTGAGGAGAAATCCCTACTCTATAAAATGAAGTACTCTTTTTTTTTACAACTTTTTATTGTAGTAACATATATACAACTCAAAATTTCCCAATTTAACCAGTACAATTTAGTGGTAATTACACTCAAAATGTTGTGCTACCATCACCACCATCCATTGCCAGAACTTTTTCATCACCCCAAACAGAAACTCTTTACCCAGTAAGCAATAACTCCCTATTTCCCCCAGCGCCTAGTAAACTGCAATCTACTTTCTAACTCTGAGTTTGCTTATTCTAGGTATTTCATGTGAGTGAGATCATGCAATAGTTGTCCTTTTATGTCTGACTTATTTCACTGAACATATCTTCAAAGTTCATCCATATTGTAGCATGTCTTACAACTTCATCCTCCTTGTGATCAAATAATATCCCATTGAATAAATGTAACCAAATTTTGTTTATCCATTCATCCACTGATGGGCACTTGGGTTGCTTCCACCCTTTGGCTATTGTAAATAATGCTGCTATGAACATTGGTGTACAAATATTTGCTCGAGACCTTGTAAAGTGAGGCACTCTTGCCTTATCCTTTAGATCAGCAGTTTTTTAAAAGATCCCAAACCATGTTATGTGCTTGCAGTAACCATTCCTCCTCACCCTCCAAGGCCATTTCATTTACCCAAATAGCTGCAAAAATCCCACAGCCTCCTGGACAGCAGATCAGAGGAGAAAACTTTGCTCCATCCCTGAGTGGGTGTACATACAACAGGTTCCCCCCAGCCCTCTTCATTATTATTATGATTATTTTTTAAAGATTTATTTTTATTTATTTATTTATCCCCCCCTTGCTGCTTGTGCTCATTGTGTCCATTTGCTGTGTGTTTTTCTGTGTCTGCTTGTCTCCCTTTGTTGGGTCATCATGCTGTGCCAGCTCAGGGCTGTCAGATCACCGCGCCACGTGAGCAGGTCGGCTTGCCTTCACCAGGAGGCCCCGGGAATTGAGCCCGTTTTAAAGATTTATCTTTATTTATTTACTTATCCATTTTAAATCCCCCTCCTCCACCAACAGCCCCCATTTGCTGTTTTGTGTCCATTAGCTGGGCAATTCTCTGTGTCTCTTTCCTGCCCTCTCTTCTTATCCTTCTCCTCCTGTCTTCACCAGGATTTGATCCTGGGGACCTCTGATGTGGGAGAGAGGCGTTCTGCCTCCTGCACCACCTCAGTTCCTCCTCTTCATTAATCATCTGCTTATTCCCTTGAATCAGAGTCCCATATTATGCTCTGTTAGGGGTACAAAGAAATAGCAGATGGAGAGATAAAACTTGATTGCTGTTTTTCTTGGTTTCCAATTGTTGGTATCAGGCAGGTCCTGTGTATGGTTAAATCATTTCTTGGGTCACTCAAGAAGACGATCTCCCACTTCCCAGATGTTTCTATGAGGACTGGAACAGCACCATATAGATTTTCTTTCATGTGTATCATTTCTGGTGAGTCTTCGAACAACCCAGTGAGGAAGGTAGGGAGGTAATACTGTTGATCCCCAATTAGCAGATGGGAAACTAAGTTCCAGAGAACGAAAGTGACCTGCCCTGGATCACTCAGCTGGAACTTGAACTTCAGTCCCCTGACTGTAAATCAGCGACTCTCTCTTTACATTCATTATCAAACCTGCTATGTATCTCCTTGAAGGCAGGGCCTGCCTGAATTCAACTCTGTTTCCCTTGCATTATCTATATTTTAGACAGTGGTGTGCTGGGAAGTGTTTAAAAATTGGTTCTCTGGGGGAAAAAAATCCCTGATTCGTAGTGTTTGCCAATTTCTGTAGTGTCATTACTTCCACCTGGCCAATTTCAAGCTACCAATGTGACCTCAACTGCTTGCAAAATTCCTGAGAGTTTAATAATGGGCTCTTGCAAGCCAGTATGAGCTGGCTCCAGCACACCACCACTTGCAGAGTTCCTTACACAGAATTGTAGCTCAGGGGTGTTTATAAAGCTCCTCCACCCATCGGAATTCAAATACTCTGGGGTAGAGGAAGGCTGCTCTACTTCCCACTGAAGGATAAGATCTACAGGATTTGGGGAGTCCTAGACCTGTGGGATGTCAAACAAGGTGATTGGTTGGAGGATGATAGTGCTAGCAGGGAAGAAGGGAAAAACAGATTTGGAGAGGAAGGAATGAAAGAATATGTTAAGAAGAAGAGAAAAAGGGAGAGGGGAAAGACTGAAGCAAGGAAGGAAGGAAAGAAAGAGAGGGAAAGGTGGAGGGATGGAAGAGGAGGAGGGAAGGAAAGAAAAAAGGTATTACTTATACTTCTCAAAATTGTTTTGCAAGGCAGAAAACAGAGGCTTAGCAAGCTCAAGTACATTGTCCATACTTAGACAACCATTAAGCTACGGGGCCAGGATTCAAACTGTCTCTCCACTCTTGTGTGCTACTTCTGAAAAACAATCAGAAATCTTTCTGACAAACGACTGAATTTTTCTTCTCACCCTAATTATCCAGAAACCACCTTTTCCCTTCGTTTCTTCAATAGCCATTTTCATTTGTCACCAGGGCCCAAAAAAGAACCTCAGGACATTGGTACAAGTATATAACAGATCCTCCGAACTTGCACATGTGTGCGCGGAATATTAAGCCGCAGTGATTAGGAAGTAATGAGGGTTCATGAAACACCCACCTTGGTTCTGTAGAGCACATAACATACATGAGCTCAGGGCAACAGCAGATGCACATTTGGATTTTGCCATTATGAGGATTATTACATGTTATTACTCCATAGCAACCCTATGAGGGGGTATTTACAAGACAAAAACTGGAGCTCATGGAAGTTAAGTCACCTGATATCTCTGTATGGGCCCCTGTTCCTTTGTATGAGACCAGGTTAGCACAGGTAGTTTATCTGGAAGGTGATCCCAGGAGGCACAAGTGAGGGGGCAGGAAGTGAGCCCAGGAGGGGGCGAAAGCAATAAAGGGTGTGTTAATGGCAGGTGCTGTGAGACCCTCTGAGGAGTCAGGGCCCCAGAATCATCCCATCCACCCGAGGAATGGGGAAGCTGAAGGATTTGTCTTTGGGGGATGCCTTCTCTGGGGGTGGGGGTGGGGTGGCAAGCCCAGGACACTTCTGGCTGCCCTGTTCAATGTCTGAGCAATTGGGCACCAGGGACGGAAGCAGAGAGAGCCTGGGCTCTTGAGGTGGGAGGCTGCCCACAGGGATGGGGAACTGGGGCGGACTCGGAGGCGAGAAACACCATGGGGCAAGCCGGCCCAAGGTCATTCGTGCCCAAGGTCACACTGAGAATTGAAGGAGCGAAACTGGGATTCAAACTCAGGACTTTTTCATAGCCAAACTCGTTTTCTTTCTCTGACACAAGAACTTAAAACCAAGTAAGGAGATGGAATCCACAGACCTTGCAGATGGAATGGATAAGCAGGTGAGATAAAAGGGGTCAAAGATGAATCCCAGGTTTCAAGCTGATTGGACTCGGAGGATGGGACTTGGTCATTAGCCGAGAATGAGGATGCAGATCCCGAGGGCCCCAGAGACGATGTTTGCAGGTATAATTTATCTGCTCAGGGCACCTCTATTCTGGCCACATTTGTTTCCTTTTAAGATCCAATCTCTTTATTTTACAGCCCAAATCTTTGGGCAAGAACAATAAGACCAACACAAGGATCAAGTCCACAAAAGCCCCATGGGAGAGAAACGAGCTAGGAATGCAGGTCTTCCCAGGGCCACCCAAGCCTCCTTTGAACCTGCAGAATAACAAAATATGCCAAACAAAACAAAATGAAAAAAATGCACACACAAAAACAACAAAAATCAGGGATTCTGTTTCTCAGCCAATGATGCCACTGGTACCCATTTTAAATGGCGCTGTTTGTTTAAGAGATGAGCAGGTGCTTTCCTCACTTATTCACACAATGAACAAAGCAGAGTCCTGGCCTCGGCCATTGGGGCAGCCATTAGCAGCCACAGAATGAGCCAGCCTTTCAATGCTGCAAAGGTTTTTGTTTTTTAAAGTAATTTTCTTCCTGGCAAGGCCACTGGCTTGAAATCTGACTAGACTCTACATCTGGAGAGAGAGAGAGAGAGAGAGAGAGAGAGAGAGAGAGAGAGAGAGAGAGAGTTGAAATCTGAGGGAAAACACTTGACAGATGTGGCAGGTTCATTGACCTCTGCCTTAGTTTCCTAGAGCTGCCAAAACAAAGTACCACAAAGCGGGTGCCTTAAAACAACAGAAATGTATTGTCTTACAGTTCTGGAGGTCAGAAGTCCACAGTCAGGGTGCCGGCAGGGCTGTGCTCCCTCTGAAACCTGTAGGGGGCCTCCTTCCTTGCTTCTTCTAGCTCCTGGCGTTTGCCAGCAATCCTCAGCGCTCCTGGCTTGGATGTATCCCTCCAATCTCTGCCTCATCTTCCCATGGCCTTCTCCCTGTGCCCCTCCTCTTCTGAGGAGGACACCAGTCATATTGGATGAAGAGCCCATGCGACTCCAGTATGACCCCATCTTAATTTAACTGATCCCATCTACAGCGACCCTATTTCCAAATAGGGTCACATTCTGAGGTGCTGGGGTTTAGGACTTCAACAGCTCTTTTTGGGGGGGACAGTTCAACTATAACAACTTCTTCACCCCACCCCAGCCAGCCCCTCAGCTGCCCTCACCTGTCTTTGCCAGCTGGCACTTGGAGCTCTGGGCCTGCAGAAGCTAAGCTGGAAAGGACCTCAGGGACCCCCCCAGGGACCACACCCCTTGTTTGAATGAGCAGAAAACAGGTCCACGGGGCCTGGTGTTTCCTGAATTCTCAGAAGGGAGAAACCAGTCAAATAAACCACTTCAAGAACCCCAGGTCACCATCTCGACCTCCAGAGCTATGTCTGTGTGGGAGCTGGAGCAAGGCCGTTTGAAGCGGAGGTGAGGAGCGGATCCTCGGATTTGACAGAATCAACTTCCAATCCCAGCTCAGCTGCTTCCTAACTGTGTGACCTAGGGCAAGTCACGTTGCTTTGCTGAGCCTCAGTTTCCTCATCTGTAAAATAGGGATAATAATACCTACTTCACAGGGCTGTAGTAAGGGTAAAAAAAAGATGATAGTAGCGCAGTGGTTCTCAAACACTTTGATTTCAGGATCCTTTTACACTCTTAAAAATTACTGAGGACCTCTAAGACTTCACCTTAGAAAATTCTAGAAAACACTTCTGGACATCAAAACACATTCAATTGGAATCAGAGTGATGATGTCATCACATGTCATGTATCCTGTGGAAAACTATTGTACACTTGAGAGAATGAGAATAAAAAAAAAAAAATCAAATAATGCCTTAGTAATGTTGCAAAAATGGTCTTAACCTTGCAGACCTCCTGAAAGGGTCTCAGGGACTTTGAGATCCCCTGTGCTAGTGCCTGCAACGCCCTTAACATAAAGCCCACCTAGCACATGGTAGGGGAGCCAGGGGCCAGTGTTAGGGTCCAGGTTCTGGCCCTTGTGCTTGGGTATAATTGGACAGCTGTGAGAGCTTTGCAAACTGAAGCTGGGGGGTAAACACCACAGGAGGCTCTCTCCAGGGGCTGCCTGGTCCTAAAACAGACAAGCTATCAGCATTGCCTTGCAATTCCCCCAGATGCTGCCTACCGGGAAAGATCAGCAGGAGGCCAAGCTGGCCAAGGAGGGGTGGGGTGGGGAGAGGTGCTTGTGAGTGGGGCTTGCCGGTTACCTTCCAAGTTCCTGTTGCTACAGTGGGAGAGGATGATCCATGGCGTTTCGGCCAGTGCACAAATGTCATGTAAACCAAGCTGAAAGAAAGGCAGCCGGCAAGCTGCCGAGGGCTTCGGGCTTAATCTTGCGCTTGAGAGTGGAGATGCAAACCCCAAATCCTGGGTCAGAGCCCCAGTCACTTTTTTCATGTCTCAATTGCACAAGCCTCGGATTCCTTTTGTGTCAGGCAGGGCCAATGGCTACCTCCACAGTTGCTGTGAAAATTAAATGAGATAGCCATGGTGAGAAGGGCAATCGTACAAAGGAAGAGAGGCATTATGGAGCCACAGGTGTTGATGGAGAGGGTCTCAGTCTGCCAAATGCAACGCGGCACTTTTATAGACTTCGTAAGGATTTCCTGGACTCTTAGACCCGGTGCTGGGCTCAGGAGGGTGGAGTGAAGTGTGGGGCACTGACCCCCAACTTGCCCTGCTCCTTTGTGGGGAGGGGTCTACACTGTCCTTCCCCAGCCAGCTCTGGCAGCCCAGGCTACTTTCCAGGGACTGGGCTAGAAGAGCCAGGCTCATCTCCTTCATTCCTCACTGTCCCTCCTCCCAAGGCCCCCAAGAAGAGTTGGGCCAGGGCCATCCAGAGTCCACAGGTTGCCATCGGGGCCTGCTCTGCTCTCCCTTGCTTCTGTGGCTCCTCCTTCCTGGGCCCCAGGGCTGCCAGCTGTTAAATGACCGGTGGTCTCTGAGGGCTGCCTGGTCCTAAAAGAGATGAGATGAACTGCCATTAGCACCTACTGCCTACTGTGCACTCAACAGCAGAAGCAGAAGGAAAAGCCCTGGATGTAATCACCAGCACAAGGAAGAGACTTGATTCCAAAATTGAAGGATAAGACCCGGAATGTCCTGGGTGGAGATTAGTGACATGAACCACCACCTCTATTACAGAGTGAACTTGTATGTAGCACCAGGCTGCATTCTTTACATATCCCAGGGGTCGCAAAATTTTCTGAAAAGGGCCAGCGAGAAAATATTTTAGGTTTTGCAGGCCGTACAGCCTTTGTTGCAACTATGCAACGCTGACTTTGAAACAGGAGAGCAGCCTTAGAGATGATATGTAGATAAGTGTGTGTGTGGCTGTGTTTCAATAAAACTTTATTTACAAACCAGGCAGCTTCAGATTCGGCCATGGCCTTACGCTTTGCCAGCTCCTGATATATATACCGTATGCAATCCTGGCAACAACTCTGCAAAAGCAGTTTTGTTGACTCCATTCTAAGGCTAAGTAAACTGGCTCAGTGAGATTAAGTTAATGTGTGCAGGTTACACAGCAAGAAATGACCAAGCCAGAATGGAATCCAGGCTTGACTCTGAAACTGATGCTTCTGGCCTCTTAAGACCAGCTTGAGAACACAGTGGCTTGGTTGTGGAGGAAGTCTCAGCACCCAAGACAGAGCCCCTGGGGTCCTGCCTCCCTGCCTGGGACCCCCGAGGGAAGACTCTCGAGGGCTCCACCTGCTGACACCCAGACACCACTGTCTTCCCAAGAAGGAGGTGGTCAGAACTGGGGTGACAGTCAGCTCCCTGGTGCCCAGTGCAACTTTTGACTTTCTAAATTAGAGAAGTTGAAAGTTCTGCCTGGTACTTTTTTTTTTTTTTTCTGAGGGAAACATTTTTTGTAGTTAATTATTTACCAGAAATGGGTGTTCCTCTCCCTCTCTTTCTCTCAAATTTCCTTCCCTCCCGTCTGGAATTATCTTCCCTTCAATTGCCCCCTCTCCCCGTTTCTTTACAATTTAACACTGTGTTAAGAGGCAAACAGGGGCTCTTCCTCCCAAACCAAGGAAGGGCAAAGAGGGGTTAGGGAGGGAGCCGGGGCTTGTGGAAGCTGTTCTCTGGAAAAGTTGCTTCCTGTTGGCCAGCCCAGCTACCCTTGCAGCTGATGTATAATTTAGCAGGGTTTCCCACACACCCCCACCACAGCCCCTCGGCCCCATCTGTTATCTCCTTGGGTTTATCAACTCTTTTCACCCCAGGAGAGGCCTGGGATAAGGGTGGGGAAAACCAGTGATCCCATTGTCAGAGAGGTTAAACATTAAGTTGAGCTCAAAGTTTGCTCCTCCGCCCCCTCCCAGCCACCCTTAAATTCCCTTTGGCCACACCTCCTTGCCAAAGCGTGAGGTGCTAATGATCTGATTTACATCTGCGTAAATCCGGGCTGCGGGCCCTAATGAGGCCTGGAGTGAAAGGAGCTGCTGCCCAGGCTGGCAGGCCGGGCCGACGTGTTGAGACACCCTGGAGCGGAAATCCAGCTGTTGCTTGCCCAACACAGACCCTCCCAGGGACACACGAAACAGAGCTCCAGGCACAGACCCTGTCGCCGTGGCTGAGGCAGCAGGGAAAGAGTTAACCGAGAGGCAAGGGACCCGATGTGATGCTCTGTTCTCCCCCCACCCCACCCCCAGGATGCAGGGGCTTAGACAAGGACCATGCATAATTAATAACAGCGGCGCTTCCCATTGCCCCCAGGCTGGGGATGATGGAGAACACCAGCCCGGCACAGGCAGGCAGAGCACCCAAGGCTGGGGCACAGAGTGTCCACCTCACTCCAGCCCTTTGGGGACAAAGGAGCTGGCCGCGGAGGAGGTCCAGTCATGGGACGCTCCCATTGCAGGGGTGCCCGAGCTGATTTCAAGTCAGACTGATGGAGGCTTGTTTCCTCCTCGTTGCGTGCTCACTCGCTGTCTGACCTTGAGAAAGCCACTCTACCTCCCTACGCCCTGTGCTCCCCATCTGAAGGTGGAGACGGTAAGAAGACCACCTGTGTGGCAGCGTGCTGGGAAGGTTACGTGGGCTGGCACCCCAAGAGGGCGTTGCATGGCGCCTGGCACACAGGCGTTCAATAACCCTATCCATTTATTGCTAAGCTTTTTTTTTTTTTTTCCCAGGATGGCCTGAAGGGAAATAATGCTGGAAGTATGTCAGGGAGAAGCCAAGGATCTGGGAGAAGAGGAAGAGCGTTTTGAAAAACCCTTCAGGCTCAGGCCGATCCAGTGTTTGATTAGGGCCATGCCCTTGGCTTAAACTCTCTGTGCTCAGTTTACTCATCTGTCAAATGGGAGTGTGGGGGATGCCTGCCCTCTTTCCCTGTAGGTGCAAGGTGTTATCGTATGAAATAGAGTATGAAGAACTTTGGAACCCATAATCCCTTTAGGGGATTGTTAGGGACATCGCAGCCACATCAATTGCTGTACATCCCTAATAATAACCACAGTGATGAGAATAATAACAGCAAGAAACTGAACATTCTCTGGGATCAGCAGCTGCAGCTTCTGTGTCACCCTCAACTCCTCCCCCAGCAAGCCACATGAGGGACTAGGACATGATTTCACGCCTGCTTTTGAACCAGCTCTGCAGAATGGGTAGGTGCCCAAATAACAGGCTGGAGAAAAGCCAGGGCAGGACTACTCCTCTGCTGTGACCTTATCTATTACTCCATTTTCTTAATGGAGGGTCTGGTGTTTTGTAGGCTCTTAACAACTGTTGGTTGAATGAATGAAGGAATGAAGCACACGTGACTGTTGCCAGTTCAGTGACCCACGAGTCCTGTTAAACATTTTCATAGAACAGTGCTCCTTTCCTCTATAGAGAATTCTTTGATACTCCTTCCATTGGGAGGTGGGGCTCAGTGCCCTCCTCTTGGATCTGAGCACGCTAGAGATGGCTTTGACTAATAGGACATGACTTAAATCAAGCCTGCTCTCTGGATGTTCCCCTTGGAACCAGGCTGTGAGAGGCCCACGCTACATGGGCCACTTGGAGTGCTCCAATGGACACAGACCACTTATTTTTTAATTTTTTAATTTTTAGGAGGTACCAGGAATTGAACCCGGGACCTCGTTCATGGAAGCATGCGCTTAACCACTGAGCTATACCTGCTCTACTCCACTTATTTTTTAAGGGCGTTTAAAAAAAAAATAGCATTTTGCCTTGATCTTTCCAAAGCATTCCATTTAGTTATCATAGAAACCACAATACTCTCTTTTCTTATTCCTATTTCATTGGTTGCCAATGAAATTAAATTAGGTAATTACAATGCAGTGGCATAAACAGGTTTGGGTACAAGCCTAGTGGGCTCCTGGTAAGCCAGGGAAGCAGAACTGCCTGGAGATACTATAAAGTAGCCCACAAACCTTGACCATTCAGAGGGCCACGGCTCACATCCTCTAGGTTGTTTTCCAGAGGGCAGGACAAGTAGTCAATGGATTAGAGCCAGTTAGGGGAGACGGATAAGGAAGTCTACTCAGGGCTGCTGCATACCGTTGTGCAGTTTTTGCACTGCACAAGATGCCAACTGATGGTTCAAATAGAGGTTAAAATCCTGCCTGTGCTACTCTCTCCAAGCTGTGTGCTCTGCTGCAGTTTCTTCTGCCCAGAGGAGGCGACTTTTTCTAATTCATCTGCAAAGGAGGCGCCTTTTTCTACTTTGTACCAAGGCCCTGGTGGAGGCTAGCAGGAGCCCCACTCTAGTCTGTCAATGACTTTGACCTTCTACGCCTGTCTTAGAACCCAGCCAGCAAGTAGGATGAGACTTCACCATGTTATCACCATCATCTTCCCAGAACTTACCCCACAAGGTGTGGGACATCTCAACAGCCCTCTGTGTCTGCACAATGACCCATTACAAAGCTCAAGGAGTGTTTAGCCTCCCAGAGCTCATTTCTTTGGAGTTGTGATTTCCCCAGCCCAGGACAGGGCACTGCTTGAATGTAGGGCTCCCTGGGATGGAGGCTTCCACCTAATGGGAGCTACAAGCTCGGTAGTAGAATGCTGCAGCCTCTCCAACTCAAAGTGAGGGATGCTATCAGCTTTGAAATAGGAGCTAGGAGGTTCCGCATGGTTCAGCACCAGGTCAAAGTTTCCTCATGATAAACCGGCTGCACCCTATTTTGTCATAGTTCATCCTTATTTCCGGCTCCTGAACCTGAAAGTCTTGCCCAGTTTTTTTCATTTGCATGGTGGGAAGAAACGAAGAGTGGACAGAAATGTTCCTTGAGTTTCCTGTGTTAGCTAGAAATTCTTCAGTTAAGGAATAGAAACCCAAATCATATTGCCTTAAGCAGGAAAGGGAATTAATGACTGGCTCAGGGAATGGAAGTACCAGCGTGCCCTTCAGGCACAGCTGGATCCAGAGGCTCGAGTGATGTCAGCGGGATGCAGTTTTCGACAGGGCTTGGATGTGCTTTCTTTTGCAACGCTTCTTTCTCAGGCCAGCTCTCTGCACCTGGGGCAAAGTGAGCCCCGGCAGTGCCAGGCCTGTATCTTTCTTGCTTATAACCCCAGCGGGAAATGACGCCATCTTTTACAAAGGCTCCGGAAGAAAAAGATCCGAAAAACACTCTGACTGGCCCAACTTAGGTCATGTGCCCACCCCCGGGGCAAGTGCAAGGTCAGTCTTACCTGACTCCCACCGACTGAATGGGATTATCATAGAAGAGGGAGGAGTTGCCCCCCAAAGGGAAAGTAATGCCCGCTGCTTTCACAACACGCGTGTATGCTTGTGAGCACTCAACGCACACACAGTGCTTGACTGAGAGATCATAAGCTCTTGAACCCATCCAAACATGCACATTAATTGGGATTATTACTTGTATTTACTGCGACCGAACGTCTCACCCTGCTAAGGACTAGCGCCGGCAGGAAAGATCAGTTCTGCCATTTGAAACATCCAACCTGCTACCTTCTCTCAGAAATCAAAAGGCAAATTACCTTCCTTTTATTAATCATCTCTTTTCCTTACAAGATTCCGCCTTTTGTTTTTCTGCGCTTTACAAGGAGAAGGTGTGTTTTATGCTGTGTGGAGATCTTGGCAGTTAGTGGAACTCTTTGATTTTTAAGTGAGAGTGATTTCTGTGTGTGCAGAGGAGGCTCCAATAGGCTGGGGACAGTACCTTCAGGTTCATGCCTTCCCCCAGCGCTGTAGCCGAAGGATTGGACTGAAACTTTAAACATTTTGAGCAATACCTAGAATATGTATAATTTATAAGCCACACACCGTTGACTGTCAAATAGGCGATTGATCTGACTCGGATCTTGTTAATTATCTTCCACATACATTACGCCTTAACAGATCTTCAGTATACTGTGTATCAATATTAATAAGATTATAAAACACTATTGATAATTAGGAACAGAAAGAGACCGGGCCTTTGATTCCGGCTGTTGCAAATGCCCCTGCCTCTCTTCAGATTAGAAAGGGGCCACTTTCCATTTAATAAAATCAGATTAGAACATCCATGTCCTAAGTGGGTTATTAGGAGACAGCTAAGATTGCACTAGGATGCAAAGGGCTATTTGAAAACGAGTATGGGAGCACCACTGATGTGTGAGAAATTTATGTCTCTTGTCTACGGGAGGCCTAATGGGGTGGGAGGAGTTTAAGGGGGAGCCGTGCCCACTTTGATCAGCCAAATTCCTCATTTTCTTTGTCCAGACAAATCAGATTGGTTTGATTTTGCAGGATATTCACTGGGATGGCATTTTATCTCGGTTTCTTCAATTGGATGAAAGGGGCCCCCTTGGGAAGACAGAGAAAGAGGCCGGTGAGATTCAAGGCAGATTTTAAGCCCCGTCCCATTTTGGATGGCACTTTATTTTCTGTTTTCCTTCTTTGGAAGAGCCTAGTCTTTTATGTTTTTGTTGGGTTCACAAACTCATTAACATCAAACAGGCAGATCTGCCACTAACTAGGAACCGGCAAGCAATTTCGCATATAAATAGAAAGACTTGAAGGTCCAGTGCCGGCCAGGGCTCCTCCCCCGGGATCTCTCACCTGGTGGAGGTGGGAGTGAAGGAGAAGGCAGGAGGGGGAGGATGGAGATGTGACACCAGGGACCTCCTCACGGCCAGTCCTACCGTGGCTGAGCATCAATTAATGGTTGCTAGATCTGGGTATGCAGAATCCCTGGGCATTTGTGTTTTTTTTAAAACTCCCCCAATTGATTCTGAAACTAAATCTGACTTTTCATCCATCTAGTTTTAACATTTGTGATTCTTTCAGTTGCAAATGATAGAAAACTCTATCCAAACTTTTTAAATTTTTAATCAAAAATGGGAATTCACTGGCCCTTCTAACAGTCCCAGAGACGATCTGGCTTCTGATGCAGCTAGAGCCACAGATCAGGCCATGTTTCCATTTCTCAGCTCCAGTTCCCGGTTTAGTCTCCTTCTCAGGCAAACTGTTGTGTGTTGTAAAATTGTCGTAAAGGGACCTGAGACATGATCGCAAATCGCAAGCAGATTGAGGACACCTGTAGTTGGGATGCTCCCTGCAATTTGCTTGCTTAGTTGTAAACTGCCTACACAAACAGTATGCACCAGCCGGGTCAAGGGCACACAGCACAGGTGGAGGTGGAGTGTGAAGTTGTTGGCAGGCGCGCCGGGCGGCGAGGATGGCAGCAAGCCTTGCGGCAGCTTGGCCGTTGGTCTGGAAGGCAGAGTGCTGGGGGATCAGCCTGCCTTGACCTGACGCCCACCAGAGCGGCATCTGCACTGGGTTTTTATGCCTCAGAGGTCTGGTCACCGATGTCCTTATCAAGGGAGTGTCCCTCTGGCCAGCACCAAGCCAGTCCATATCATTTCCTCACAGGAATGTCGGGTTATCACTTGCTACAAAAACATGTTTTTCTCAATTTGTTTATACTCTCACTGTGGCCAACATGTTTACAATGTTTGGGGGATTCAAGATCATTAAAAGCATTTCAATATACAACGCAAACTCCACTTCAAGCTCTCGAGGTGGTTCTTGACCTCACACCCTCCTTACTCTACCATTGGGGGAAGAGAGGACATTTGTTCCATAAACTTCCAAGGAGGAGACAAGCTTCTTGCTCCCACAGGGCCCCAGGAACTGGCTGTCATGCCTCTGGCTCTGAGTTTGTTACCTACCCATCCCTGAACTTGTCCTTATGACAGGGGGATGGGCTAGGCTTATTGGCTTAAACCCCTAGAGCTGTGGGTGAATTCCACCTACCCCAGCCACAGGACTTGGGGTAGAGGAGGGATGAATTCCAAAGGAAGTTCTAGATACTTTTCCCAGAGGGAGGGAAAATGGATCCTGAGAAGCAAAGCACAGAGGTCTACCATTCACATCTTCCAGTGACTCTGGCATGCCCCTTGTGATGTCTTCTAGAAGCCTCTGCTTGAATACCTACAATCTCAGAGAGCTCACTGCTTGCTCCCTCAGCTGCTTTAATCTTCAAACAGTGCCCAGAGGAGCCATTTGGGGTTAAAGATGCCTGGGACATCTTTAAAAATGGTTCTTTCTGCCATATGTCAACTTTAGGCTTTTGCTTTTGACACCTGGGTGTCATAGTTATGTCCTTTGTCAACCCTGCCTGGATACCTTCATTAGTTGGCAGGCCCCGGCGTAAGGTGTGTGCTTCTGCATATTTTGTGAATTTGTCCCCTTGGACATATCCACAAAATAGGTCTATGACGGATGAGAAGACGGGAACTGCAAGGGTGCTTTCTCTGGCCTGGGTTTTCTGCAGCTGAGAGACACTCAGGGACGCTTCCATTTTTTGAGGCTCTTTGTATGTTGAAAAATGAACAAATGCCAAAATAGCACTAAACTTTAACTCTTTACATTTAATAAACACTCTTAACACTCTTTCCCCAACATAATCCAGATAACTGTGTCATTCCAAGACCATTGGAGGTTTATAAATTACATTATTGCATCTCACTCCAGTCACAGCCACGAGTGCGGGTGTGGAATGAACATCTTATTCCATCCTACCCGAGTACCTCCAAATTCTTGGCCAAATGGCATCTGTGCTTTGTGCCCAGGCCTGCCCTAAGCTCACCAGCAGCCCGGCCTCTGGGCGAGTGATCTGCTGAGTGAGGCAGTGCTCCCATTGGAGATAGGGCTGCCATGTTGCTGAGCTCCAGGGAGCGTCATTCCTATCAGAGGCCATGTGACTGATGCCCCTTGCACTGTGCAGGGCAGAGCCTGTGTGTTCAGGCATGCTGGCCCAGGTGCAGTGATGTGATGTCAAAGAAATGGACGAAAACATCCAATCCCAGCATATACACCCACCCCAGCTCACCAGCCACTGTCTTAGCTAAAGGCACCAAACAGCAATCCTCTTGGGGTTAAGTTCTGGCTAGTGTCAAGTGTCAGAAATACAGGCTGGCCAGGATTCTCCACAGGTAAAGAGTCAACCTCCAAGGACGCAAGATAATTACTATAATTGACAATTGTAAGGCAATTCATCACCATCAGTGTAGAAGACATTCTGTTTGTTCAGAGGCATTTACACGAAGACAGAATGTGCTTTGGACTGGAAGGAATTCCTAGAACTTCTTGGTTTAAGCAAATCTAGTAAGTGAAAATCTGACTTTATACAAAAAGGTTAATTCAGAGGAATTATTCACTTTGCAAAATCTTCACAAAAAAATCTCCCTGCAGTATTTCCTTCTACACCAAGCCCTCATTAGCATGTCTATAACATAGGACCATTTTATAAAAATCATGATGGCTTCATCACTTCTAGGGAGCAGTCCTGTCGTGGAGATTGATGGGCATCAGGGTTGCAAAGACAGACCAAGAGCAGAACCCCAGCTGGCGTTAACAAGGACCCTTTGTTCCCCATCAGAGCTTTCCTCCCTACAGCCCAAAGTGTTCCCAATCAACGAGAATTTAAAATGGTACAGCTGTTGTGGAAAACAGCTTGCATGTTCCTCAAAAAGTTAAACACAATTACCATATGACCAAGAAATTCCACTGCTAGGTATATACCCAAAAGAATTGAAAACTGGTAAAAAACTTGTACACAAATGTTCACAGTAGCACCATTTGCAATAGCCAAAAACTGAAAACAACCCACATGTCCATCAACTGAGGAATGAATGAATAAAATGTGGTATATCCATACAAGGGAATATTATTCAGCCAAAAAAGGAATGATGTACTGATAAAGGCAGAAACTTGGATGAACCTCAAAAACACTAGGCTGAGTAGAAGAAACCAGAAGCAAAAGGTCACATATTGTATGATTCCATTCCATTTATGATTTCATTCCATTTTAATCCATAGAGACAGAAAACAGATTGGTGGTTGCCAGCATCTGGGGAGGGGAGGGAAGGAGGAATGATTTCTAATGGGTATTTTTTTTTAGGAGGTACCAGGGATTGAACCCAGGACCTTGTGCATTGAAAACAGGTGCTCAACCACTTGAGCTACATCTGCTTCCCAATGAGAGCTGTTTTTTTTTTTTTTTTCCATTTGTTTGTTTTGC
This sequence comes from Cabassous unicinctus, assembly GCA_029593785.1. Classification (NCBI taxonomy): domain Eukaryota; kingdom Metazoa; phylum Chordata; class Mammalia; order Cingulata; family Chlamyphoridae; genus Cabassous; species Cabassous unicinctus. The sequence continues at coordinate 10,046 of JAQZBX010020967.1, read as the reverse complement.
TTGTTTTTTTTTGGAGGCTCTGGGGATCAAACCCCAGGACCTTGTACATGGGAAGCATGTGCTCAACCATTTGAGCTTCATCCGCTCCCCATGGAGTTTTCTTTTGTTCCAAAATAAAAGTGTTTTGGAACTAGACAGAAGTGATGGTTGCACAACATTGTGAAGGTATTAAATGCCACTGAATTGTACATTTTCAAAGGGTTAAAATGGCTAATTTTATGCTATGTGTTACCAGCTGAATCCTCCTGTGGTTCCTGGGTGATTGCTATAGGACAGGGATACCATCATGGATTTCACAAGAGGCAGGGGAATCCTGGCTCTGAGAGACGGAGTGACTCATCCAAGGTCGCCAGCAAGCCAGTGGGCAGACAGCAGGCAGGCTGAGGGCCCTCCCTGCCCTGGCAACCCTGCCCTGGTGTGCTGTCAGGGGGTGCTTTCTCCAGAAGGTGAAGCTCAATCCCTAACCCCCCGCCCCCTTGAGTGTGGGTTAGATTTAGTGACTCACTTCTAACAGAGTATGTGGAAAGGGAAAGATAGTAACTTTACAGGGGAGAGACTTCACAAGTCCCACCTTCTCTACTGTTAGTATCAAAGTTCACACTGTCAGTAATGAGACAGGTTGGTATGATGGGCCCCCTGATACGATGCAATGGAAAGGGCACGTCACCTCTGTCATATTCTTCTCCAGACCCGTAACCTCAGTCTAATCATGAGAAAACATCAGTCAATCTCAAACTGAGGGACATTCTACACAACACCTGACTGCTACTCTTCAAAAGTGTCAAGGTCATGAACGGCAAAGAAACACTGAGAGACTGTCACAGATTGGAGGAGACTAAGGGGACGTGACGACTAAGTGCAATGTGGGATCCTGGAACCAAAAGAGGACATTAGTGTAGAAACGGGGGAAATGTGAACAAAGTCTGTAGTATTTACAGGTAATTACGTTTAGTTAATAACATTAGCATGTATCAATGTTAATTTCTTAGTTTTGATGAATGGACCATCATCATGTAAGATGTTACCATTAGAGGGAGCTGGGTGAAGGGCACTCAGGAATACTCTGTCCTCTCTTTGTAGCTCTTCTGTACATCTACAATTATTATTTTTTTAAAGTTTTGGTTTCTGTTTTTAAAGCCCAGAGATAATTGAAATGCACGGTCCTTTTTTCTTTTGGGAAAGTGAGAACAGCATCATGGCTTGGTTGCACGTTTGGCCAATCAGGGCAGCTTTGACTTCTTCTGGGGAAAGAGCTGCACCACATTCCCCAAATTCTGCAGGATGCCACACCACGCACCTGGTTTCAGAACTCAGCCCAGCAGCTTGTCAGAATGTGGCGGTGCCCAGGACACGGATGTGTCAGGCAGCCTCAGCCAGACAGCTGGGCCTGCCGAGCCAGGGGGGGAAATGAACACAGCCTTGGGGCTATGTGGACGCAGGGCCCAGGGAGCTTCTCAGAATGATTTTTGGGATTTAGGGAATCTCATGATTCAAGAAATAAAGTTAATCAATTATAGTCTACTAATGAACCATATCAATATCATGCACACGCAATGATCAAATTTAGAGGAAAGGACCCCAAGAGATTCATGGTTTGATGGAGGAAAAAAAAAGATTATCTTCCCCACTGTGGTAGTCTCCAAGGACGGCCGCCATCAATTTCTTCTCTCCCAGAGCATGCCCGCTACCCAACCCATCAAGCAACCATCCCTATGTGGAATCTCTTCTGCTCACCTTGAATCTGGGCTGGCCTTGTGACTTGCTTTGACCAATGGAATGTGGCTATGTGATGCCATGATTGTTCTGGGTCAAGTCTTTAAGAGTTCTGGCAATTTCCACTTTCCTTCTTGATGCTGGCGTCCATGTAAGAAGTCCTTGAAACCTGAGACCCGAAGAACATCGTGCTGCAAGCAAGTCCAAGCTAGCCTGAAGGAGAGACCACACAGAGGAACAAAGAAGTTCCAGCTATGTGAATGAAGCCTTGGACCTTCCAGTCCAGCTCAGCTGCTAGTGGAATTTAGCTGAGCAAATGACATCAGCTGGTATGTCAGGGAACAGAAAAATCACCCAGATGATCAACCCCCAGTCATGAGAAATAACAAATCTTTGTTCTTTTAAGCCACTAATTCTGGGGCTGATTTGTTACACAGCAATAGATAACTGAAAACCCACTAATATGCTCTTTTCCTGTTACTTGACTTTTTTTTAAACTTGTTTTTTATACTTATCCTTATAAATTTCAACTCTTTAAACTCAAGAAATCAAGATAAAAGAAAAGGTATGCAAAATTTGTGTTAAGTAGTTGTAGAATAGTTCTGACAGATATTAAATAAGGATCTAGAAATCAGATTACATTATTTCTTTGTTCTTATCCTCCATTGGCTTCCTATCTCAGTGTGAATAAAAGCCAAGTTATCCAGATGGCCTTTGAGACTCCATGTTATTTGTTCTCTAACCCCTGCTTCCCTAATGTCAACTCTTTCTTCTCATTTCCTTGATATTCCTTGAACATGATAGGCATGGTCCACCTCAGAAACTTTGTACTTGTGGTTCCTTGTTCTGGGAATGTTCTTTTCCTTCAAGTCTTTACTCAAATGGTACCTTGTCCATGAGGTCTTTCCTAACTCTATTTAAAACTGCTTATCTCCCCTTCCCCAGACCCTCTATATTCCCTGCCTTTCTAAATTTTTCTCCATAGCACTTACCAACATTTAACATACTGTGCATTTTTATTCATCTTGTTTATGTTCATCTCCCTTAACTAGAACCTCAGTTCCAATAAAGCAGAAGTTTTTATTTTTTTTTGAGTACTGATGTAAATCCAGAAATTAAAACCATGTAGGCACAAAGTTGGCATTCATTAAATCTTTGTTGAATGAATGAATGAATTTCAAAAAATCCAAAATCCCCAGTCTGGATGGTTTCAGACTGAAGTGTGGTAGTCAGCTTCACCTACTGGCAATATATGACATTACAATTCAGCTCTATTAGACAATAAGAGGGGGGATTCACAAGAGTGGCGTTAAGAGAATCTCAAGCCTATAGACCAGGGATCAGCAAACTTTTCCTGTAAAGGGCCAGGGAGTAAATATTTTATGCTGTGCAGGCCAGATGGTCTGTACCGCAGCTACTCAACTTTGCCATTGTAGCATGAAGGAAACTATAAACAATATGTAAACAAATGAGTGTGGCTGTATTCCAATAAGATTTTACTTACGGCCACAAATTTGAATTTCATATAATTTTTTGTGTCAGGAAATATTATTCTTTTGAATTTTTTCAACCTTTATAAATGTAGAAAACATTTTTGGCTTGTAGACCATATAAAAATAGATCGTATTCCCAGAATCCTCAGGATTGGGAATGAACTATGGACTTACTGGTATTCTACTACAGACTTATTTTGATTCTAGCAATAGAAGAAATTGCAACATTGATGTGGAGGCAGTGGCCACTGGAGGCTCTGAGGGCAAGGACAGGGAAAAACAGGTGTAATACGAGGGCATTTTCGGGATTTGGGAATCATCCTGAATGACATTGTAATGACAGATATAGGCCATTATATATCTTCCCATTACCTATAGAATTGTGTGGGAGAGAGTGTAAACTACAATGTAAACTATAATCCATGCTCAGCGGCAATGCCCCAAAATGCGTTTATCAATTGCAATGTACCACACTAATGAAGGATGTTGTTTATGTGGGAAAATGTGAGAGTTATGGAGAGCGGGACATATCGGAATCCCTGTATTTTTTATGTAACATTTATGTAATCTAAGTATCGTTAAAAAAATAAAAAATATATATTAAAAAAAAAATAGATGGTGGATCAGAATTAGCCTGTGGGCTGAAGCTGACCAACTACTGCTATTGACAATCTCTAAGTGACCCAAACTGTAAGAGAAGAATTCAATTTCCAGAGAAAATGACCAGAAGTCTATTCACTTTTAAAGGAGCATGATTCATAATATGATTACTTGAATATTCACAGTGATTTCTGCATCCCAGGTGCTTTTATAGCCAGTATTCATGGGAGAAAATTTCAGCCAGTGACCAAGTGAGAAGAATCAATATTTAAGCTGGGAATGCCAAATACACTAACTTCTTCATGCTTCCTTTCTCTGAGAAGGAGATGGCAGCATTTGGAGGGAGCAATGGCATGCCATCACAAGTAGGTGGACTCGGGAATCAGGTGTTGAGGATGTGGTTAAAGCCCCATGCTATGGGGAAAGGCTGTGAATTTGATCCCTTGCATGTGATGATTAGTCCTCTGGGTCTCTTGGCTGCCATATGTACCATTGGCCCCAGACAGGTATCTCATGTAGGTAGGAAAGATCACAAAGGGGAAGTCCTCAGAAGATGGTCAGTTCCCCTAATGCCCTTCTGCCCACAGGAGATGAGAGCCATTTTAGTAGTCCAAATATCAAACACTACTTAGTGTCTTTGGGCACAATGCAGAGCTTGGTGTAAGTAGCCGTTTGGCAGTTTGATATAGTTATGAATTCCAGAAATAGATATTGGATTATGCTTGTTCATCTGGGCATGATTAAGTTATGATTAGGGCTTTCATTGGGCCACGTCAGTAGGGTGTTGAGCTCCACCCCTTGGTGGGTGGGGTCTCAAAGATAAACGATATGGCAAAGGACAGAGTTGGAATTTTTTGAGTTGGAGTTATGATGTGGAGTCTTGAGCTGGAGCCCCGTGAAGTAAGCATACAGAGGAGCTGGGTCGTGAGGAAGGAGAGAAGGCCCTAGGAAAAGAGCTGATTGCCTGACGTGAAGTTCACAGCTGGCCTTGTGGAGAGAGGCAAAGCCTAGAGAGCCTCATAGTCTACAGCTGACCTTGTGGAGGACACAGAGGAGCTGAGCCCGGAGAGAAACGGAGCCCCAGGAAGAGAGGAACCCAAGAAGCCTGAACTCATGGCAGATGTCAGCAGCCATCTTGCCCCAACACGTAGCCATAAACTTTGGTGAGGGAAGTTACTTATGCTTTATGGCCTGGTAACTGTGGGCTTCTACCCCAAATAAATAACCTTTATAAAAGCCAACTGATTTCTGGTATTTTGTATTAGCGCCCCCTTGGCTGACTAATACAGTGTATTTTAGGGGTATGTTCTGGGTGAGGCAGGGACCAAAGATGACAAGATATTTTGTCCTGGCAAAGGCTGTTTTTTAAAAAGAAAATTTAGTAAGGAAAATTTCAAACACATAAGAAGTAGAGAACAAATTAAAATGAACTTCTATTTACCCACTCACCCAGCTTCAAGAGCTGTCAACTCATAGCCAAACTTGTTGTTTGTTTGTTTTTTAGATACCAGGGACTGGAACCTCATATGTGGGAAGCCAGCACTCAACCACTGAGCAACATAAGCCTCCCGGAGTTGGTTTTTTTGTTTGTTTTGCTTGTTTTGTTTTTTCAGGAGGCACCAGGAACTGAAACTGGGACCTCCCATGTGGGAGGCAGGAGCTCAACTGCTTGAGCCACATCTACTCCCCCAGACTTGTTTTATCTACAACCCAACTTTTACTTTTTACTTTTTACTTTAGAGTAAATTCCAGATATCACATCATTTCCTCAAGCAAAAGCTCTTTTAACTTTATAGTTCATTACTTAGCATTCCAAAACTTAGGATTTAGAAAGATGAAAAAATATAGTTAAGCAAAAGCAAAGAATAAACATAATTGATGATCTCACCATTAAGATATGGTCACTGTTAACAGTTTTTCCTTCTGCACTTTATAAAACAAAAAAAAATCTTGCTATACATAGCCTTTGAAACTTAGTTGTTTACTTAATCGAGTAAACAGTATGACACATCTTGCCATACTAATAAATATATACCTGGATCATCGTTTTTAATGGCTCTGTATGTATCCATTTTGTGAATATACCATAATCAGAACCATTTCTTTATTGGTGTGCATTTGGGTTATTAATATTTTTTTGCATTATAATTATACTCTAATAAACATCCTTGACCAGATATTTTGTGTCCTTTTTTGATTATATCTTTAGGATAAATGACCAGAAGTAGAATTCCTGGGGTAAAAACTACCCACATATTTAAGACTTTTTATTCCTACTGTCAAGTTGCTTTCTAGTAAGTGGATGTCAACATGATACTAAGCAAACAGGGAACGTGTGAGAGTGAATGTTATCCTAATCCTTGCCAACACTCAGGATTAATGTTTTTATAATCTTTGCCAATCTGATAGGTGAAAAATGGTATCTTGTCATTTTAATTTGCATTTCTTTGATCACTAGGGAGGTTAAATACTTTTTAACTGATGGTTGGTCTACTTCATTTATATATTTTTAACTCTGTTGTGGAAATTTTCAAACATATAAAGTAGAAAGGACCCCGATGTAGCCATCAACCAACTTGAACATTTATCAACACCTGACCAATCTTGTTTCACTTGTATCTTCCCACTTTCCTTCTTCAGGTACACGAAGACATTGGATTATTTAAAAATAAACTCCAGACATCATAGCAACTGTAAAACTTTAGTATATATTTTAAAGATAAAGGATTTTTTTTGTTACAATATAATCATTATATCATTAATAAAATTAAAAGATAATAATTTAATACCAGAAACTATCCAATGTTCAAATTCAAATGTCCCCGATTCCCTCTCTCTCTCTCTACCTCTATATAACTTTATCTCTTTTAATTCGTTTATTTGACTCAGGATCCATACAGGGTCCACACATATACATACAGTTGCTATGACTCTTAAGTCTCTCTTAATCCACCGATTCCTCCTCCCGCTTTTCTTTTTCTTGACTTTTATTTGTTGAAAAAACTGGGTCATTATCCCACGATCTGGATTTGGCTGATCACCTCACAAGTGCTTAACATGTTCCTCTGTCTCCCACACTTTTTTTGTAAGTTGGTAATTAGAGCCAGAAGCATGATCAGATTCAGGTTTGATACCTTGGCAAGAATATTTCATAAATAGTCCCGTATAATTTGTAACACTTTACATGGGGGGACATTTACCATTTTCTCTTATAAGATTGATCAGTGGGCTCAGATGATGCCAGCCTGACCTGTTCACTGTGAAGTTCTTAGTTTTCACTGAATATTTTTAGCAGCTGTTCCTGATAATTGTCAGGGTTCATTATTTCATTGGGGATTGTAAAATGGTGATATTCTAATTCTGTCATTCCTTTGCTTTTATTAGCTGAAATTCTATAAAAAAAGACCTTTCCAACATCAGCTATTTGGTTATTCTGAAATATAGTTCATGCTAGAAAGGCAGGTAAATATTTGATTCTTTTTTTTGCCAGTTTCAGAATAATGAATTAGTTCCCTAGCCTCTTCCAAAAGTTACCTAGGAATTTTTTTTTTTCAAGTTGGTTCAACTTTATTGAAAGGTGACCTGTCACAGAAGAGACAATTCCAGTAGGAAACACTCTGTGGTTTTAAGGCCTGCAGAAATACAAATTATTATTTTTTTTTTTCTGCTCAAATTGCTCCTCCTTTGGCCAGTGGAGAGCCACCTCAGGTTGGTCCTATGTCCTGTTGACACAGTCACAGAAGTCTTTGGTAGCTTTGATCTCTCATTCTGTATCTTTAAAATCATATTGTTATTGGTAATAACAATGTTGTTACTTTGACAATAACAAGTAACAAACTACACACACATTAATGTTCTTAGGAACCAAGATTTTCACCTTAAAAGAGATATATGTATAAAATCAAAGGTTAATTAAAAACCCAGTAATTCTAGGTTGCAATTGGATATTCAGTGTAAACTCATGATGTAATTTCCCTTAAAATAATATTTTCTACAACTTTTCACTTAATCACCTAGAAACAATAGCCAGTCCAGCAACAAAGAAAAGTCCATGTGCCCAGATTGTGGTCTTTAAATACTAGTTCTTCTGAAAACTTGGGCTGCTCGGATAGAGATTGATGCCAGGTCTGGGACAGGAAATTCATACAGGTTTTAAAAAACTACTGTGGAAACATATATACAAAATAATGTTTCCCATTTTAACCACTTTCAAATATACAGTTCAGTGGTATTAATTACATTCACAGTGTTATGTTACTATCACCATCATTCATTACCAAAAGTTTTCCATCCTGTTTTTTATTAGGAAGGTTCTGCAAGAGGTGAGTGTAGGGGAAGGAGAAAATAATTGGTACCTCTAGCAGAAGGCACCAGGAAGAACTCAGCAGTGGCTGGAGGGGCTTCCTTGTTCTTCCACTCTGCCCTGTTTTTACCCCTGAGAGCCATCCTGCCATGGTATTGGACCCAAAGGTCTTTCCGATTGCCTGTGTGCTTTTTCCTGCTTGGATAGGCTCTTTTTTCATCATGCTTCTGTGTGTGTGGGTCTATTTCTGGACTTTCAGTTCTCTTCCACCGATCTTTTTGCCTATCTTTGTGCCAGTACTACACTGTTGTTGTTTTTTTAAGATTTATTTATTTTATTTATTTATCCCCCCCTTGCCGCTTGTGTTGCTGTGTCCATTCGCTGCGTGTCTTCTCTGTGTCTGCTTATCTCCCCCTTGCTGTGAGGTCTTGCCGCATCAGCCCACGGCGCCGCGCGAGCCGGCCTGCCCTCACAAGGAGGCCTCGGGCAGCAAACCCGGGCCTCCCATATGGTAAACGGGGGCTCTATCCATTGAGCCACACCCGCTTCCCTACCACACTGTTTTGATTACTGTCACTTTGTAATATAATTTCCTTTTTTTAAAGATTTATTTTATTTATTTATTTCTCCCTGCCCCCACCTTGTTGTTTGTGCTCGCTGTCTGCTCTCTGTGTGCATTCGTTGTGCGCTCTCTGTGTCTGCTCATCTTCTCTTTAGGAGGCACTGGGAACCGAAGTTGGGACCTCCCATGTGGGACGGAGGCCCTCAATCACTTGAGCCACCTCTGCTCCCTGCTTTGTTGTGTCTCTCATTGTGTTTCCTCTTTGTGTCTCCTTGTTGTGTCAGCTTGTCATGCCAGTCTGTCTCACGAACTTGCTGTGTTACTCGTCTTCTCTAGGAGGCACTGGGAACTGAACTCAGGACCTCCCATGTGGTAGATGGGTGCCCAAATGCTGGAGCCACAGCCGCTTCCCTGTGATACAATTTCAAATAAGGAAGTGTGAGTCTTTCAATCCTGTTCTTGTTTTGACTGTTCAAGGCCCTTGTAGTTCCATATAAATTTGAGAATTGGCTTTTCTATTTCTGCCATAAAGGCTGCTGGAATTTTAATAGGGATTTCAATTAATTTGAATATTCCTTTGGGTAATATTGACATATTAACAATGCTAACTCTTCTAATCCATGAACATGGAATGTCTTGTCATTTATTTAGGTCTTCTTCAATTTCTTTCAGCAGTGTTTTATAGTTTTCAGTATAACAATCTTTGGTATCCTTAGCTAAATTTATTCCTAGATATTTTATTCTTTTAGCTGCTACTGTACATAGAATTGTTTTCTTAGTTTCCTCTTCAGATTGTTCATTGTTTAGTGTATAGGAGCATAGCTGTTTTTGTGTGTATGTGTGTGTTGTTTTTGTACCCTGCCACTTTGCTGAATTCATTTATTAGCTCTACTACTTTTCTTGTGGATTCCTTTCAGTTTTCTCTATACAAGATTGTATTGTCTGCAAATAGAGATAGTTTCATTTCTTTCTTTCCAATTTGGATATGTTTTATTTCTTTTCCTTACCTAATTGCTCTGGCAAGAACTGCTAGTAAAATATTGAATAGCAGTGGTGAAATCAGCAGTCTTGCCTCATTCCTAATCTTTTGAAAACATTTTAATTATAAAATTAAATAATACATGAATAATAATGAACAATACATGTTCAGAGTAAAAAAAAAAGTCTTAGGGGAAGAGGTTGTGGCTCAATTGGTTGGGCTCCCGTTTACCATATAGGAGGCCTGGGGTTCGATTCCTGGGACCTCCTGGTGGAGGCAAGCTGGCCTGCACGGTATGGCGAGCTGGTGCAGCAAGATGACCCAACAAAGGGAGACAAGCAGACACAGAAAAGTGCAAAGCAAAATGGACACAGCAAGCACAAGCAGCAAGGGGGG
>JAQZBX010020966.1:0-32623 GCA_029593785.1 Cabassous unicinctus | reverse complement strand
GCGAACCCGGGGCCTCTCATATGGTAAACGGGTGCGCTATCCATTGCGCCACAGCCGCTTCCTGCCGTGAGGTTGCTGCATCAGCCCACCGCACCGCTCAGGCCGGCGTGCCCTCACAAGGAGGCCTCGGGGCGCGAACCCGGGCCTCCCATATGGTAAACGGGGGCTCTATCCACTGAGCCACACCCGCTTCCTTTCCCAGGCTTTTTTAAAAAATTATTTATTGTAAACATCCGACTGCAGTACAACATACATGTAGAAAGATGCACCAATCGTAAGAGGACTGCTTGACGAATTCACAAAGTGAGCACACGCAGGCAAACAGTGCTCAGACCAAGAAACAGAAATGAGCAGCACTTCAGAACCCCACCCCCCAGGCCCCTGACAGTCACTAACCTGCCCAGGAAGGGTCCTGATTTCCAATACCATTGATCAGTTTAGTGATTTTATATTTTATATAAATGAAACTATAGTATGAACTCTTTTGTGTCTAGCGTCCTTTGCTCAACATTATGTCTGTGAAATTCATCCAAGTTATTGCTCATAGCAGTATATCATTTTTTTCATCACTGTGTATTTCAACATATAAGTAGACTGCAATTTATTTATGCTTTCTACAACTGATGGCCTTTGAATTGCTTCCATGTTTTACTTTTATGAATAGTGCTACCATGAACATTCTTGTGTATATGGTAAGGTGGACATATGTCATTTCTCTCAGAGAGGAAATGGACTAGCTGCATCATAGAATATGCAGGTTTCACTTTTGTAGATAGAGCCTGTAACCATTGGGGAACTTGATGTAATTATGAATTCCAAAAATTGGATCATGCCTGTAATCTGATCTGTTAATCTGGGCATGATTGAATTATGATTAGGGCGTTGACTGGGCCATGTCAGTCAGTAGGGCATTGAGCCCCACCCCCTGGTGGGTGGGGAATTGAATATGAAAGGCAAGGCAAGGAACAGAGTTGAAGCAGTCTTTTGAGAAGCAGTTTTGATGTTGGAAAAAAGGCCCCAGGAGAAGAGAAGCAAGCTGTTCCCCTGATCGTCTACAGCTGGCCTTGTGGAGGAAACAGGAGATAAGCCCGGAGAGAAACGCAGCCCCGGGAAGAGAGGAACCCCAGAAGCCTGAACCCTGGCAAACGCCGGCAGCTGTCTTGCTCTAACATGTGGCAATGGACTGTGGTGAGAGAAGAAACTGAACGCTTTATGGCCTGGTATCTGTGGACTTCTACCCCAAATAAATACCCTTTATAAAGACCAACCCATTTTTGGTATTTCACATTAGCACCCCTTTGGCTGACTAATACAGAGCCAAACATTTTACAAAGTGGTTGTTTCAATTTATACTCCCACTAGCAGTGTATGAGAGTTCCAACGGCTCTACATCCTCAAAAAGCTTGGTATTTTCTGTCTTTTTCTTTATAATCATTCTGGAGTTACGTAGTGCATAGTATGGCAGCTTTAAATGTCATTTCCTTGATGACTAATAAATTGAGCTTCCTTTCTTAGGTTTATTGTCCACTTGGATATCTTCTAATATGAAGTTCATATTCAAGTTGCATGCCCATTTTTCTATTCTTTCTTAATTCACATGTGTTTTTTATATATTCTGGATACAAGTTGTTTCTTTTTTATATTTTTTTGGTCAATTATATGCTTCCCAGGCTTTTATATTAAAAGTCTGGAGCATTTTTAGTCTTCCCTTTATCTCAGTAGCTATACTACCCATGAGAATCTTAAGCCACAGAATCTTATGATTTTCTAATCTTTTCCTAAAGTCTAGAGCACACATCTCCTTAAAGCCCAGAATTGTCTTCCCTGACACTTTTAATATAAACTTGACCTGACATGGTCCCTTCCTCCTAAGGTTCTTTCTAGAATTTGCATATCACTAATTAAATTCAAATAGCAGATATCTTTATACATTCCTTTACTACCTAAAATACAAAATTAAATTTATCAGCTGCTCTGTTTATAGAAAACAAACTTCTAGAAGGTGTTGGGATGCTTGAAGTCTTCCATTAAAACTATAATGTACTTCTATATCAATACTGTTATCTAACTAATAAGATATCACCTATAGCCACACCTTTCAAATAAATATTCTAGCCATGTTTATATAACTGAATCATATATTTCCATACAGATGTTTAACTTGTTTAACTACAGGATTATTTCCTGTCCCCTTCTGTGGCAAAGACAACTAGCTGTCCACCAAAAACTCATTCTCCTCTTCTATGGTGTAATGTTCTCTCTGAGAGATGGCTGCCCAGCCAGGGACTATTTTTCCCAGCTCTCCGTACAACCGGTTGGGTCCATATAACTCATTTACATTATTGTAATTTAAGGGGAACTGATGTACATCAGTTAAGAAGCAGGCAACCCTACTTCACTATCTCCTCCCCTTCCATCAGCTGGAAGGAAGCAGAGGGCTTCAAGAGGATGGTGGAGTCTGAGTTCTGAAACACCACATAGAGGAAAGCTGCCCACCAATTAGGAATATTCTTACTGGACTATTAGGTGAATAAAAAACACTCTTTCCTGTTAAGCCATAATTTGGGTGTTTATTAGCAAGTTTCAATATCCCAACTATACACCTCCCATTTGACATTTCTTTTGAATAAAAGATTTCATTCCACTCATATATTTCAACTGCAACTCATACAGCCTGCTAGTCCCATCTGTGATAATTACGAACCATATCTACTAAAGCTGGTTCTATGTCACCATGTTAATTTATAGCAGTTATTTTTACAGTTTTCTCTGGGTGGTATTCTCCTTTTCTGTCTCAATTTAGTTTAAAGACCGCTTATTCAAGTCACTGATTCCACTGTCATATATATTCTAATTGTTGTGAAATGCTCTCTATTACAGGTTGGTTTTGAATTAAAAGTCCAGGAAGACAGATCTTGTTCATTCATTCAACTTACTGTATACAATAAGCCAACTACTTACTGTATTTACAAAAAGTCAGAACTGGGATTATTCATATGTTCAATCATCAACAAACATTAAGAATATACATTTATTAAGTATATGTTAATGCAATCATTGTGCTTATGACTCAAGAAGGAATGAATATAGATAATAAAAATGGTTACATTATGATATCATATGTCCTATGGAGAACTATGAACAGAAACAATTGGAAGAGGCTCTAAACTTGGACTTGAGGAGTCTGAAAAGTGTCCCTTGAAGAATTTTTTAGATATTATTTTATTTAGTCACGTCACGACTCATTGTAACAACAGATTTTTATACAAAGCTGTAGGTTATAAAGTAATTTTTACTCATGAATTATCTCTTTTGAAACTCTTCCCATGGCTGGCCCTTTCTTATTAGGTCTCAGCTTAAATGGTTAAATGTCACCTCTTCAAAGAGGGCTTTTCTGACCACCTGTACCACATGAACTGCTCTTAATTCTCTGTGCATCTTATTACTATCCACTATCTTTCAGTTTATTCACTTAATTGTCTTCTTTCTCCTTCATGAAAAACCTCTACCAGAATAGGGACCCTGTGCACAGGTAGACCCAGGTATTCCTCAAACAAAATAGAAATTGGATAATGACTGACATGAATGTATGAATGAATGAACTCACAACGGCCCAATGAAGGGCAGTTTAACAAATGAACAAACATGAGGCTGAAACAATTTAAATGACTTCCGTAAAATCTACTGTATTAGTCTGCCAAATGCGTGCTGATGCAAAGTACCAGAAATCTGTTGGTTTTCATAAAGAGTATATATTTGGGATAAAAGTTTACAGTTACAAGTCCCTAAAGAATCCAACTCAAGGTTGTTTCCCACCAAAGTCAGTTGCCTGGGTCTCTTGGGTCTTCTCAGATGCTCAGCTCCTCTGTTCTCTTCCGCTGCAAACTATCAGGCAAATGGTTCATCTCTTGTCCCGGGGCTTTAGCTGTTTGAGCCTTTTCCTTTCTGTCACCTGGCAGGACTGAAATGACCAAGTTCTCTTCTCTTCCATGTGTTTTCTTGAGTGAGTGTCGGTTTATATAGGCCCACCAAGGGGGCGGAGACTCCACCTGAGTAACACCTTACTGAAGTGTTCGAATTAAAATCCTAATCGTAACAGGTGATTTAATAAAAGACATCTCAGCTGAATCTAATACAATCAAAGGGTCTCAGATCCAGAAGAATAGATTAGTTTACAAACATAACTTTCCCTTTTTGGGATTCATAAATAATCTCAAACTACCACATCTATTTATACAGTTTATATATATGGTCTCTCTCTCTCTCTCTCTCTCCCTCCCTCCCTCCCTCTCTAAAGTTTGTACTCAAATCTGAGGCTTCTGACTCAAAAGCTGGATCAATTTCTACATGCCTTCATTTCTATTAATTATATCATTTATTCTTGTATGAGTTAATAGAAATAAATAGAAGATTGGCATTGTCTGAATGGTTCTCCATCACACAGCAGATGCACGCTGCAGAAAGGGAATCACACTTTCTAATTTACCTGTCGGCAGGATGGCAATTTCCTAGACATTGGCATAGACTCACCAACCACTCAAGGCTTCATTCTTCCTGGAAGAAACAGTAGGATTCTACCACACTGGCTTGTTCCCATATACCTTCTTTGCTGTTACAAGAATCCTTCAGTCTCTGGAAAAAGAGTCTCATCCAAAACTCCAAATGGAAATTTTCTTTGCTACTTTTTTGCCACTGTGTCATGTTCTTCCATTGAATGATTTCCTCCACCACTTTAGAAGTCTTTTCTTTGGCTTCTTTCTTTTATTTCTTCCCTTTTCTCTAAGAATGTACTCTTTGTCTTGTCTAATAAATTGGAGTATTGTTTTCTAGTGGGAATATTAGCTTCCTTTTGTACCATCTATTATCTCACACAGAATAAATACAGTATGTACAACTCTTTCACACATCATTCCAACAGTTCCATCATTGTCCTTGTTTATTAAGGGTTGGCAGATAGATTTTAACCATTACACCAACAATAAATGACTGGAATGGCTGCTACTAAATAAGCTCTATGAGGGTAGGGATCTTTGTTTTGGTTACTGAAGTTATACCAAACATCTAGAACTAGGCTTGGCACATTAAATATTTTTTAATGTAGGAAAGTACAATGGTCAACTGGCATGTCTGCCTGCTATGGGCATGGAAGAAAGAAATGGCAACATATATGCTACTTATTTTGCCATTCATGCTCTAAATAGCACCGTACTTAAAAATCATGCAGTAACCACAAACATTTTTACTCAAGATTCTAGAGCGGCAGGCCTAGAGCTAAATGAGTGACATTCATGTTCTGGGAGCATTCAAACAAGTATCCTACTAGAGTCTGATGGAGAAAATGAGGTATGATGAGGCAGTGACTTGTAATATGTTAAAGAGCAGTAAGAGAGGCAATTAACTCCCTATGGATAGTTATCCACTTCTTTATTCTTTACATCTTATTTTACAAATATATCTCCAGCAACCAGGCTTTGTTCTTTTGATGAACTGTATTTAGAAAGAAAAAAGAAACTTGACTGAGAAAACCTGCTAACACTCGGTCTCTGTTAATCTGGGCTGTAAATATTCTTTTACAAAAAGATAAAGAATGCTTACCAATTTTCTGATACAAGCCCATATTCACAAAAGGACAGCATTTGCTATACTTCAGTTAGTAAAATAACCCATGTTTTTCAACTAATATAATTAATTTCTGACCCTGACAACTATTTATTATGAAATGAGCACCACAAAGTTACTTCCATTAAAGAAAAAAAGTGGTATTGAAAATTCCCTTCCCCAATTCAAATGTACAGTTTAAGGAAGAAGGGAAAAGATAAGAAGTCCCCTCTCCCCTTTTATCATTGCTCCTTATCTCGAAGGAAGTTAGGGAATAGGGAACAGGCATGCAGTCAGTCAGCTCCCGTCAAATCCCACTTCTACCCAATTACTAGTCACATGACCTCAAGCAAATTACATATATTCTCTGAGCCTCAGTTTCTTCGTGTGTAATAAATACCTATCTCATCAACGATTTTTCTATGTATTTTGGAAAGGCATTTAAAAGATTTAAGTTCAATAGATAATGCATTATGAGAGTACAGCATAGCACCTGTATAACAGGCTTTCTTCTTTCCTTACTCAATGCCTAAGAGGAGTGAATGGTAGAGAAATAGAAAAAAGGAAGGAGGGAAAATTATAAATTTTATATTCTGTCCACTCCTCATTTTCCCAAGCCCTTTTCCCCTTTCATTTTTGTTTCTCATTCCCAATCTTTTGAAACTTTTCCATCTTTCATACTGTCCTACAGGGTTAGAGTGGGAGGTGGGTTTCCCAGGGCCTAGCAACCAGCTGGGAGAAACTAGGGAAGCTTCTGTACTTGGATTCAGCTTTACAGCAAGGCTTCCTTGAGAGGATCCTAGCATCCTAAATAGGAAAACTCATAATGGAGTGATTTTTTAAAACAGTGAGGAGCTGGAAAGATGGGGAGGGAGGGTGAGTAGGCAAGGCTATAGGTTCATTTACCCATTATAATCAGAGCATTTAGTAGGTAGAAGATTTCATTTGCTCAAAGGGCTCTGCAGATTTAAAAAACAAACAAAAAATCTGAAAATCAATTAGAACACATTTTACCACCAAAACACTGTTATATCTGTTTGTTAAAAGACTTTTTCTGGGAAAATTGATTTTGAGTTTCAAAGAATTGATTGGCAAACTTTGGTAACACAATCCACTTATAATTCTAATTCCCATTCCCCTCCTTAAGGAAAACTGCATTTTTCAAATTTTAAAGAACTAACCATTTTCAAATGCCCATGCTTGTTTTGTTCTAAATATTAATGACATGTGCTAAAGAAAAATATGCAGAACAATTAAAGTTTTGCCAATTAAAAAATTTAATGTGAGTTTTAATAATAGTGGCTATTGTCCTGATAACAGTGTGGCTAAACTGTCATCCAAATAGCCATGATCAACCTATTAACTGACATCACAACTGTCTGCTTCAATAGCATAATTAAGTCAATACTTTTCTAATTTTATCACAAAATAAATCTGAAATATTTTTAAAATTCACAATTTCAAATGTCTTCAATAAAGCAATAAATAATAAATAGTAAAGCATTGAGGAGCCTATGTTATTTGAGTCACAAAGATCTGTAATAAACTAATACCTAGAAAAACATTATATCAAGCCTTTCTGCCTAGAGAATTGAATCAATTTACTTAAGGCTTAATCTATCTAGTGCAAAGGGATTTATTAAGTTTCAGAGGCATCACATATTTAATGCCATCAAAACCCAGAGAATTATTGTAATGGATTACCACACTAAAGAGATCTACTAACCTAAAAAATTTTGAATAGCATCATAATCATAGCC
Source organism: Cabassous unicinctus (assembly GCA_029593785.1). Classification (NCBI taxonomy): domain Eukaryota; kingdom Metazoa; phylum Chordata; class Mammalia; order Cingulata; family Chlamyphoridae; genus Cabassous; species Cabassous unicinctus. The sequence continues at coordinate 25,265 of JAQZBX010020966.1, read as the reverse complement.
AGTACCACCCAACCATGAATTCCTAGAGGGTAGCAATCAGGATGCATTCATTTTTATAACATGAAAACTATGTGGTGTCTGTCACAGACAGGCTTTAATAAATGTTCGCTGTTTGAATGGAGTAGTACTGCACTTGCTTCAAAAAGTCCAGTGCCAAGTCTAATGGTCAGTTTTTTACTATAATCCTTACTTACCTGATACGTAAATTTATTTCAAGTTCTAGACCCTGAAATATTTCCTTAAAATTATATCAGTATCATAAAAATTTCAACTGTCATGAACCACACATTTACATAAGACTGAAGGGATATTCGAAATCATCTGGCCAACTTCCTCCTGTTTCAAATGGAGAAACTGAGACCTACAGAGTTTAGTGAATTGACCAAGGTCACAAGTTCTTTACTGTCAGAAGTGGAACTAAAACCCATAGGTTTAAAGCAACTATGAACAGTAGTGTATAGAAATATATTAATAATCTTCCCTTAGGGGAAAAAAAAAAGGAAATAGGAAATATACTGAGAGAACCACACAAAACGTACAGATTACATATTGTTTAACTCCAACTATACAAAATATAAATACAAATAAACTAGAGAGACGGAAACAGAAGAGCAGCTATGTATGGCAGGGAAAGGACAGAGAGAGGTGATTATTAAGGGGAAGAGTTTTATTGTTTCTTGTTTATTATTATTATTGGAGTAATGAAAACATTCTAATATTGATTGAAGTGATGAATGCACAACTCTGTGACTATACAAATATCATTGTTTATACACTTTGGATGAACTGTATGCTTTATGAATATGTATCAATAAAATTGATTTTTTTTAAAATCCATGTTTTTCTACCTCTTAGCCTTTTCCTTATTATACCATGTTGCCTTCTCTGCTATTTTCCAAATGCCTGATTGCTTTTATTTTTAAAGTATTCTTATATGTTCTCAAAGTTATTTTAATAAGACACTGAAAAATTTCTTCTGAAAAATACTAATTATGTCAGAAGAAAAGTTAGAAATCGATAAACTTGCCATGGAACAATTCTAAATATTAACTTATGCAGCAAAAACCACCAACATTTCTCCACCCCACTCCAATTTCCATCTTAACGTTAAGAAACTGGAAGTTATAAAAGAGCACTGGAGAAGTGACAAGCCTCAATGTAATCTTTTAAAGAAAACCTAGAGTCCACATATTGATAGGAACAGAGGCTGAAAACCAGACAATCCTGACGTTTCAGTGGCCATTCCTTCCGCCCAGCACTTCCTGTCTCACTCCCCACCCCCAATATCCCTGCAGACATATCCTATGAACTACACAGTACTACACAGTATACATATTACAGCAAGAAAATCTGAAGGACTTCTTTTCCTTTTTGTCTCAGGGGCATATGAAAAGTAATAATTATAATACTGTCACTACTAGCATGATAGGATACCAAATGTATTTTACAAAAATGTAGGACTTTTTTTTGATAACTTGGGCTTTCTATATTTGCTAAATAAAAAATATTTCCTTAAAATAAACCTTACCAAAGCCTAGTTTAACTTCCACTACAAAGCGTTTCCAGTTTACAGTAGAAATATTAAAATGATCTTTAATTCACATTTACAAAAATGTTAAAACTGTTTTGTAAAATCATTTTCTAGAACAAAAACTTTAGGGTAAAAAAAATCTAAAAAATTTAGTTTAACTTTAATCCATGAACAAGCACTTGGCTAGTTTTATAAAATTTCTATAAGGTGTGCCTAAACCATTTGTTATACGAAAATATCTGCAGTTATAAAGCCATTCAAAAATGCACAGAATTATGTCCCTCTATAAATTAAAAATTTATTAAGCATTTTGGAAACAGATAGTGGTGATGGTTGTACAACATGGGGACCGTAATTAATGTAACTGAATCGTACACTTAAAAACGGTTAAAATGTCAAAGCTTATGCTATGTATGTATATACACCACGTTAAAAATGTTTTTAAACTGCAAAAAAAAAGTTATTAAGCATTAACTGTGCCCCTTGCAACAGTGAGCACTAGGTGAAGTATAACAGAAAGTCATAGAGTGAAATAATTATAATGCAAGGAGACATGTGCTTTGATATAGAGGTTTTGTGGGAGCACAAAGAAGGGGGTTCCATTACACCAATGTTTTGGTAAGTGAGTGTGTCACAGTGACCAAGTGTCCTTGATAATGTCCAAGTATCAGTTTTCCTGTACCTCTTCTTCCTTCCTTCTGGTTATGTAAGTTTGATCACTGCTTCTCCCAATACTACCTAACCCCCATTCTAGTTTAGCCATACCCTAAACCACCAAGTTCCAAAGTCAAGATTAGCAAAAGGTATTGTCTTATAGATTTTTCAAATGAAGATGACAAGATGCTGCTGCTCTTTGCTTGGCATATTTATAAACCGACCATCAGTTCAGAAGCAAGAAAATTTGCCTATGGCATCTTCTAGTCTGGAGCTTGCCATATACAGCAACACAGTATCTGCATTTGTTGATGTCCATCTTCTCATATCCCAGGAATAAAGAAAAAAACAACAGGAAAAAGAATTCAGGGCTCCTATATGTAAAATTCTGGCACCCACACAATTTTCTCCCTCTTGAAGACGACTTCCACTTTCTGGGAGAAAGTAGGGAGTCCAAAGAACTTGTAAATCAGCTCTCCTGCCACCTCCCACCCCCCCAACCCCCCAAACAACAGTAACACGAACTGCACTTCTAAGAGACAAAGCGTAAAGCGACATGGAATATATGGTATATGCTCCTGGGAACCTGTAGTTTTACAGCACTAAGACTACAGTTTTATTGTACACTCTAAACTAGGGAAACTGAAAGGCCCTGTTACTGGGTACTAGGAAGAAGAAGCAAAAAAAAAAAAGATTTGAGGTACAGGGGTTTATAATTCACCTTCACAAAAATCCGTATCATATCTCATCAGCACATGATCCTATACTCTGAAATTACAGGATTCTCTCTTTCCTGGAATGGGGTTCAAGATCATAAACACCAGGTAATACCAATCCAGACCAGGATATGTTGGCATCAAGTTTGCTAGCTCCAACACAACAGTAGTGCGTGCTGCAGCCAATGATTCCTTGGCATCCAGACACGTTACAATGATACTGGCAGGGGCGCCAGCTCTTCTCTTTCACCCTCTGCTGTTACTATAGCTCCTTTTGCTAAATCTGCCTCTGAGCTTAGACAGGAGCTGGGTGGTTCATAGTCACCCAGCAGCTGCAGCTGAGCAATACTCGGCCTAATTGTGGCGCTGAAGCAGCTGAGAGGAAGAAAAGCGATAATACTACCCTACCCTAGCCACACACAAACTGCTGCTCATACTACCAATAAAAAAGCAATGTATTTTCAAAGGAGTAGACTATTTTCTTTAAAGAAAAGCAGTTGTACCTTGCCAGAGGAACTTGTGGCAGGTTATTATAAACCTGTTTCAGTGTAAATTGAAGGTAACCTAAGTTGTGTAAGGCCTGAATAATGGAAGATCTTACTAAAACTTCCTGTAAATATTCACACAGAAAAGCAAGCTGTCACCTTTATAACATGATTCAAAGTACCTATGATAGAAGAATGTGGCAAAGATGCGATCTCTTCTTTAACTCTACAAAGCAAAGTAACATCATCAACAACCACTAAACCAGCAAGCTGTTATATAAAGCAAGTAAAAGTAAAGTACATGAATGCAATGATTCTCAGCATTTTGGAAACTCCGAAACCTAACTGATTTCTTTTCTTTTGAAACAAACTATACTCTTCCTCCAGGTACTATGTGGTACTTCTTCATAAAGTTTAAGTAAACAAAGTGTATGCTGAGAATTTCATGACATCCTAAAGAATATCAAAACTAAGATTGAAATTATTGATCTAAAAAATTGCTATTCTAGAAAACTGAAACTGGATACCTTGGGGCTATACTTAAGTGTTGAAGTTTTCATATCAGGTTACTTAATTTTCTGAAAAAATAGAGTATATTTTATATTTGATGACAGAACAATATCCATTAGTTCAATAAATGCATTTAGTTCACCTACTACTTGTCAGGTACAATGATACAAGCAGGAGAGGATCTAAAATTAGTGCAACCTGGTGTCTTCCCTCAAAATGTTAACACATTAAAGAAAATAAACCAGTAGAATTTTATTTAGAAATTTTTTTCAAATTCTTTAATTTCTGTACATTTGGAAGCGTGTATATAACATTTTCAAGGTAGCTGTACATACTAGCTAGGATATAGCAATTATGATTTAATAAATCCAATCCTGTTTGCAAAGGACAGCCCTGGCAGTGATCTATTAAGTCAATCACCAAATATTAAGTTCTTAATCCAAGCACTTTATACAGTACCACAGGCTTTTGTTTTGTTTTGTTTTGCTTAACTATGAAAACTAAAACACAGATACAGAAAAGTACACAAAACAAATGTATGGCTTAATGAATTACACTAAGGCCAACACCCTTGCAACTACCACCAGGTCAAGATATAGAACCTTGCCATCCACTCCAGAAGCCCTGTCCATGTGTCCTGTCCCAGTCACAACCTCCTCCCTCCTCCTACAGCATTACTTTTATAGAAAACACTTTTTGCGGTTTAAAAAAAAAAAAGTTTATCACTCAAATTTGCATTCCTAGATACCAAAGCTTAGTATTGCTCTTTAAATTTTTCTGATATTAGGTTTCTTTCTTAACACAATACTAATAGGAACTAATGAATGATGCCTATGCTGAACAGACTCACTAGAGAGAGAGCTAAATGTATTTGTAAAGGGAAATTACCATTATTAATAAAATATTTACTGCCCAAAATGATCCAAATTTGAACTCTGAATAAACTATTCTAACATTATGACTGTGAATAATTCAGATACAATGGATTGTTGTTATTCTTTTAGCATATTCATTCTTTTAACATTACATACCTTGAGGGGAATTTATTTGCAAAGACATTGATTTTTCGGCTTGAGAATCTCCTTAATTAAAAAACATACTTCATCCATATATTAGTATTATACTTTAGCCACAAGACAAATTCCACCTATGTCAGGAAGATAGATCAAAGCTGTAATTTCACTTTTGGTTGAACAGAAAGGAGTCAATTTTGTGGTTTATGAAGTCAGCAAAAACATACTGCAAAATTGAAGCTATTATAACATTATGGTGGTTACAGCAGAGTACATGTTTTAAGAGCCCTTTTATCTTTTATCCTAGAAACACGGATATGAAATGCCTTGTATTTAAATTCAGATCAAAGGCAACTTTTTTTTTTCAAATTTGGGACCCTCCAAATTGTCAACCAGCATTTGAAATTTCCATTGATAATTCCCTAATGCTCAAAAACTAAACTACAATTAAACTAATTTTTCTTAAATGTCAACTATGGCAGAGGTCTCACATATATGTAAAAAATATATATACAGCTTAGTTCTTACTACCGTGTATGAAAATCATATGTGATGCATAAAAGGTCCTTTGCTTCTAATACAAGACACTCCTCATTACCTGTCCATTCCAAATGGCTACTGTCCACTGTGCCCAAGTATTGTGCTACTTAAGATAGTAGATGCACCATGTACTTTGCCTTAGATGCATACAATCACATGTGTACATTTAGTAATATTTTTCTTAATGTGTAATTTAACTATAGAAATTTAGCAGGATAGTTTAAATACACTTAGAAATATAACATACCTTTGGCATTGCAATCCCGGTTAGAATGCATGAAAATGCTACAACCATACACATCTATATGTGAAATCACATATATGAAAACATTCAACACAAGAACATATATACATAATAAATGGCATGGACACAACGTTGTGGTCCTACTAGAGACTTAATTTTTCATTTGCTTACTTTAATAATTCGTAACTTTTTAGACCTATGTTATCTCATGCCGATTTCAACTAATTATGCACAAAATAATCCAACCATATTCGAACTATGTTGTGCTCCACCTACTACAACGCAAAAAACCACAACAGTCCCTACACCAGACTAGAATTTCCAAGAGGGACTTAGCGCTGCCCCATGCCCAATCGAGCAAAAGCTGGAAGCAATTATGAGGAAGAAAAACACACTTTAAAACAAAATTTTGTAACACACGTTACAAAAAGAAGACCGAACCAAAACGAGAGGCGGAGTGGCATAATATTGTAAAACTGGATGCTGAATGGCATATTTCCTCCCCCAACCCCCAACCCAAAACAAAGGAAAACTTTAACATGTTGCGGTTTTCAATCAAACCAAGTGAAGGGAGAGGCTCACCCACTCGCCCCACACGCCAGGTCCTCGCTCCCCGCGCAGCGGCCACCCGGCGCCAGCCAACACGGATCCCAACCTCTGGGACAGCGAGGGGCGCTTCCTTCGCCCCGGACCTTGGCCGTGGGGGCAGAAATTCACCTTGCCCACCCCCCCACCAGTGGCCCACGCGACATTAAAGACCCGAGGGAGTTCCAGAACTCCGAGGACCTTCAGTCGGACTTGGGCGGGACCGGGAAGGACCGGACGGGGCGGAGACCGGGTCAGGGGTGTGCAGGTAGCGCGGAAAGGGAGACACGCCCGCCGAGCGAGCGGGGCCGGAGGAGGGGAGAAGTTTCTCCCCAACTTCCCGACTCGGAGCCGGCTGGGGCGGGGAGCGGCAGGCGCCGGGCCTAGCGCTGCCCGGCCTGGGGTCGGCCGCCCGGGCTCGCGGGGCCGCCCGGTCCTTACCTGTGCCCTGGCGGCGATCGCATGAGGCGCTGCCGCGGCAGCTCAGGTGGTGGGGAGGGGGCGGCGGGCGGCGGCGAGGCCCGCGGGGCCCTCTGCCTCCTCCTCCACCTCGGCGTCCGGGGGCGCCCGGCGGCGGCGACGACAGCAGAGCCGGACCCGGACTCGTTACTTCGGGAGGAGGGAATTCCCGGGCTCCCCACCCCTCAGTCTCACGCCCCGCCTCCCCGCCGCTCCCCGCCCCACGCCGGCTCCACCCCCACGCCGGCTCCGCCCCTCAGTCCTTGGCGAGGCGGGCGGGGCTCTTGCTACCTGTGCGCGCGCCCGACTCACCGGAACTCGCGCCACCGGCCGGTCTGAGCTGCCCCCCACTTCCGGCGCGCTTCTCCCGGGCTTCGGGCCGCTGCTGAGGGGGCGCGTCTCAGTCACTCCTCCTGGCCCAACATGGCGGCGGGGTACGGGCAGATTCCCAAGGCGGAGCCGGCCGAGGGGGGCGCGAGGAGGAGGTACCTCTCCGTGCCGCAGAGCGGCCCACAGTGCCCCTTCCCAACCCGCGCCCCGACGGATCCTCGGGCAGGGGAGCAGATGGGGGGGTGGTCCCCTCTGCCTCTCTTCAGATTGCTCTGTTGTCTGTAGTGCCGAGGGCTTTTGGATTTGTTGGTTTCTGTGAGGGAGGACTGGGTTGAGGGGTTTTTTTGGCTGGCTGGTTGCTTCCCAGTACTATGCTTCTGCACCCCTTGTGGCTGATAGTAAAATCTCAGCCCGACCGCGTGAGTCGGGGGGTGGGGGCTGGTGTTACTAACAGGCTCGTCACCGTCCAGATCGCCGTCCAAAAACGTTCGAGGCTGGCCTTGTTCCGACTCCGGGATCCTGTTCCTGCCCTAAGGAGCTTCCTGTTGACTGTTAGGCGGCCAGCCTTTTAGGAAGGGGGAACCGAAGCCTGAGTTCTGTTGGCGACTCTCCTGGTAATGGTGGCTTATTTGGGGACAGTATCGTATTTGATCCCCGCAACAAGCCAGTGAGGAAACTGGGACAAGTATTGTGTTTGTAGCTGTGAAAACTGAGGTCACGACCCCGAAAGTGGAAGAGCCACAACTGGAATCGGGTTCCTCTGAATCCAAGCACCTTTTCTATTTTCCTTGAAGGAGAAAAGGGAAGCTCAGAAAGGAAGTGGGATAAAGAAAGTTAGTTACCGTCGGAACGGGCTGAACATTGATTGAGGCTGAAATCACTTCGTAGTTAACTTCCTCTTTTGTGGGGTAATCGGGGTTATTAATGTGGGACTTTTGGTTTCCTTTGTGATTTTTACTGAAATCGAAAACCATCTTCAATGAATACGCACGAAATAACACAATCATACGTGTTAGTATTCTGGTATTCTAGGCACTTTTTAAAACGATGATTTTTTGAGCTCCCGAAATGAAACGAGAGTTGGCATAAGCGTTCACATTAACGAAAAGGTACACGTAACATGGAAAGGCGCTCTTATTTTACTTAGCTACTATAACTTCATTTGCCATTAATTGTATTTCTCCATATAGGCTGTTTTTTCTCCATGTAGATTTATATTTTGCTTTTCTTTAACAGTGAAAATAAATTCGTTGAGCTGTTTATCTTCTAAATAAAATATAGGTAATATTTTTGCTTTGCTAAACTTTCAGGCAAAAACAAAACCCCACCTATAAAATACCAGTTTACACCAGTCTGAGTGAGGTTGCTTTGAAGATACTCTCTATAACATTTTTTTAAAAAACTATTTCAAATTAAAAAAAATACATAACAGAAAAAGGCAGCTCAACAAGTCATGGAAGCATTACTCCTAAAAAGTTACATCCAGGCACTTTTATCTCATCTAATTCCAACTACTAACTCAATTGTTCCTCCAGTATTAAGATACACAGATGAACACAGATTAGTTAAATGGCATAGTCAAGGTCTACTTATAAGTAAAAAAAAATTATTAATCATATTCATATCTTACAAAACCAACCCCATATTCTTTCTCTTTACCTTTAGCATTAATACAGTACCGACTTTGCTTTTGCTACAAAAACATTACTATGTTGTTAACTAAAGTCTATAAATGACGTTAGTTATATTTTTCCTAAGTATCACCACATTCTTAACACCTTGTAGTGGAACATTCCTGTTATTTATATTATTAATCGCAATCCTCATCTACTGCCTAAATCATCTTTATACATTCCAGCTGTCCTGCAATTAATCTTAATCTCCCTAGACCACTTGTTTCAGCCACAATCACATCCATAAATCAATAATGAATAGAATTTTAAAGATGGGGTATTAACTTACTGAGTTTTAAAAATCTCTTTACCTTCATTTTCTTTTTCATTACCTTATTCCCTTTTTTCTTTTGGGGAATATTTGTGGTCCAGTACTGAACTTCCTGGTGACTTCAGCCTCACTCAAAAGTCTCACTTATTTCCAGAAATATTTTTAAACTTTTTAAAGGATGTGCTAAGGATTGAACCAAGGACTTCATACAGGTGCTCAAAGCAGGTGCTCAACCACTGAGCTAAACCTGCTCCCCTAAACATTTTTTAAAAGAAAATTTAAAACCTGAGTTTGATATAGTAGGAATTGCTTTTAACACTCTGAATATCTGCTTATTGGTGAAACAGCCAGATGAAGAAGCTCAATACTATGTTTCCCTCTCAACACAGAAGTCATGTATATGTAGATGTATTAAAGAGTGATAAGGGATAAGTTTTGGAATCCCTGGGAAAGACTGCTGGATGAAAAAGCTGGGGAAAAGCTTTCAACAAAGTTAATGAAATGTGTTAAGTCTCTACAAATGTGAAATATTTTCATTTATTTAAGTGTATCAATGCTTAAAAGGATTTGACTAACTGAAAATTTAAAAGACTTGGAGTTTAGCTGGGGCATATTCTCTGTCACCCTGGAACATGTTATTCTGCCCGGAAATGTTTTTGATTGGGCTAAAACTCTCCTCCCTGCTGTCAGTGATAAGGTGCTGCCGCTGCTTCTATCACTAGGGCTGCGTCAAGGATTTTCTCTTCCTAGTAACAGTAGAAAGCCGGCAGCCCTACACAGGGTGCATGCAATGGCCTCTGCTCTCAAATAACCATCCTTACTACCACCCTCCTCAAAATGCCTTTCTCTGGACTTGTAATAATAACCATTCAAAGACAGATCTCCTCAATGTCCATTCTGTGTACTCTCTTAGCCTGGCCAAAACTGCTCCAAGGCCCAATTAGGGACACCTAAGAACCCTCCATGCAAAGATTTCGAGGCTCAGGCAAAAGGAAGATATTTATCCCTGAGTGTTGGGCTCATGGAGAGGTGCAGTAACCCATCAGTTTCTCAGGGGTACTGATGTCCCGTTGTCTCAAAGAATGGGGCTCATATCACAGTTCTTACTTTCCCTCAACTGGGCCAGAGCTGCCTGGAGAACGAATCCACTGGGTGTATAAAGACATATCCTACAATTAATAGATGTCAGAAAAGGTGAAATCTTACATGAGCTTCCCCGAATTTCACCCTGTCTTTTGCTTCCTTTTGTTGCTCTCTCCAGCTTTTGGCTTTTTCTCAGTTACTTGATTTACAATCTTAGAATATCACCTTGTGCCTGTTAGGTCTCCCCAACACCAGCCCTATTTTCTGGCAGTAAAATCTTTGCTGTTTGGAATCTACCTTGGGATTATCTCTTACTTTAGTTCTCTAAGATCAGTTCTTTCTAGTTCTCTCAGACAGTTTGGCCCAGGCCTGTTATAGCTACCAAAATTCCTAGTGTCAGCTTGAGTCCTCCTGGGACCCATTCTGTCTATTCATAGATAGCCTTACCCACCGCTTCAAATTTTCATACTCTCACCCTGGTTCCTTATTCTGTTCCGTGACAGCAATTTCTAAGTCATGTGGGCACTTGATATCTTCTATGCCCTCCGCCCAGGAGTGGACCCCTTTTAAGGGTGTCTGTTTAACTTAAATTCCCCTTTTCGAGAACGGACCCTCTTCCAATAGCTAGAGCATAGGCCTGAAATCTGAGTAGGGCTATTCACAGGCTCCAGCATGGAATTTTGAATTTTGAGGGAGTGGCAGAAAAGTGACTGAGAGATTGTTCATGGTGGCTATGGTGGAATTGAGAGTCCAAGCAGCAGGAGAATATCCAGGGGTGTGGAAGACCAGTAGCAGGAGGCAACAAGTGTCCAGTGCTGATTGTGCCAGCATCCTAAGCCGACTCTCCCTGTGGCAGGACTTGGGCTCTGCCACACCTTCCTTGGCTCCTGCCTGAGGCCAGTCCACTAGTCTTCCTGTCGGTTCTTTGAACTTCCTCCAAAAAATTCTCTTTCTTCTTAAATTAAGTAGAGACCGTTTTTATCTTTTGCAAATAAGAACCCATACTAGCAAAAGGCCGCTACTTGGTCTTTGCTACTTGCTAACTGTAAACTCAAGTCCTGTGAGAGCAGCGTCTTCTTCCATGGGATGGGTTGGTTTTCAGCAAGAAAAGGATGAAGCAGATGCACAGTTGAGAAACGGGATAAGAGACTATGTGGAACCCCAACTGTAAGACTATTTGTTAGGGAAGCGGGTGTGGCTCAATCGATAGAGCTCCCGTTTACCATATGGGAGGCCCCCGGTTCGCTTCCCGGGGCCTCCTTGTGAGGGCTAGGCCGGCCAGCGGGGCGCAGTGGGCTGATGCAGCAAGACCTCACAGCAGGAAGCGGGTGTGGCTCAGTCGATAGAGCCCCCGTTTACCATGTGGAAGGCCCCGGGTTCGCTTCCCGGGGCCTCCTTGTGAGAGCAGGCCAACCCGCGCGGCGCGAGGGGCTGATGCAGCGGGACCTCACAGCAAGGGGAAGATAAGCAGACACGGAGAAGACACACAGCGAATGGATACAGCAAGCACAAGCAGCAAGGGGGGGATAAATGGATAAATAAATAAATCTTTTAAAAAAAAGAAAAAAGACTATTTGTTAGACCCCAAACCTAGAACAGAACTGGCAAGTCAGTTCTTCCTCCTGCCTGGCCACGACATTCGTTACTTTTATTTATTTATTTATTTATTTATCCAGGAGGTACCAGGGATTGAACCCGGGGCCTGAAGCAGGCACTCAATCATTGAACTACACCTCCTCCCCAGTAGTTGCTTTTTGGGTCATTGCATATCAAACATTTTTTCTCCTGGAGTGCTAACTTCATCCTAAAATTCCTTCTCCACAAGATTCACAAGATTCAGACAACAACCACCTCAAAACTGGAGTTAGAATATGTTGAAACCCATTTTTAATCCTTGCCCTTTTAGGCTTGTAATTTCCTCTTAAGATTCATATTTTCAATTCCTGTAGCCATTACTAAGAGTTTGGCCTTTACTTTTCTGATTTATTAAGCTGATGTGTCTATATGTCAGTGTTTCTGACACTGAGTTTAAACACCATTAAAATTGCTACCAGATTGCTAATTTCTGGAAATCTTTACAAGTAGGTTATGAAAAGTAGAATACAACTTTGTTTAAAGGCAAGATGTTAAAGTTGGAATGTTTACCTACATCAAAGGTTTAGATAAGAAACTATAAATCAGGCATGATCTTATCTTTAAAGTTAGCTGATATCACATAAAACATGAAAGATTGGTTATTAAGGAACTTTTCTATTATTAGATGTCTTGCAAACTAACACTGGCTGGGGTAAAAAAAAAAAAAAGTGTTTAGAATAAATCCACGCTTTTGAAAACCTTGTTTTAATCTCCTTTTTGTATTTTTAGCAGTATAGGTCATTATTTTTCATATTTGTGTCTGAGCAAATTAAAATCTGACTTACTAGATTTTGTTATGTAATATAAACCATAATGCATTTAATCCTTTAGCAAATTATATTGTCTTCTTTGACTTATGTCTTATATGAATTGAGCTTTTTTTTTTTTTTTCTTTAGGAGTTACTGGGAACTCCTTTACCCAGGACCTCGTAAATGGGAAGCAGGAACTCAACTACTTGACCTACATCCGTTCCCTGAATTGGGCTTTTGATTACTTGAAATAATGACTTAATTTTTTTTATAAGGGAATAACGTAAGCAACAAATATTTAACAGAAGATCCATGCTTTGAAGAAATGTATTTTAGGTCATGCGAATGACTTAATCAATCAGATTGGCAATACAGGTAATAGGATTGATAAAAACAATAACAACAACAGCTATCATGCACCTGTACCATATGCCTGATTGATTAAGTCATTCGCATGACCTAAAACACATTTCTTCAAAGCATGGATCTTTTGTTAAATATTTGTTGCTTACATCATTTATTGACTCCTCATAATAAATCTAGAGATTGGTAGTACTTAAAGATAAGATCCCTTAAGCTCACAGAGGTTAAACAACATACAACTAGTAAGAGAATATGTTCCAAAACCTATTCTATTGAAAGTAGTGGTTGTACAGAAAAACATTGTTTTTAAATGTTCTATAAAACACCATTTATTTCTCCAAATTCTGGAATAATAAAAATTGGTAAATTGCCTTTGTAATTATACGTAAGAATGTATAAATAAAAAATGTGAAACTCTACAAATTCATAGAAAGTTCTTCCTTGATATTACAATCTTATATCCTTTAGAAAGTGTTGGGGTGGGAAGCGGGTGTGGTTCAATGGATAGAGCTCCCGTTTACCATATGGGAGGCCCCTGGTTCGCTTCCCGGGGCCTCCTTGTGAGGGCAGGCGGGCTGCGCGGCGCGGTGGGCTGATGCAGCAGGACCTCACAGCAAGGGGGAGAGAAGCAGACACAGAAGGAACACACAGCGAATGGACACAGTAAAACACAAGCAGCAAGGGGGGGATAAATAAATAAATAAATCTTTAAAAAAAAAAAAAAAAGAAAGTGTTGGGGTATACTTCTAAAAGATGTATGAGGCTAATCTAAAAAGAATGAATTCAATTTAGAAAATAACAACATGTATTAACGACAACCTTCTGGAGATTTTGTATTTTTCATCTAGCAAGTCAAACTTCCATTCATACTTCCCCTAAACCCTTGTCTTCAAAAAACAAATATCTGAGAAATGACTATGTACAGCATAAGTGATTACAAAAGTAGAGTGTCTCCTGATAGATTCTGTATCTTTGTCTACATCGCATTAAAAGAGAGCTTATGACTTTTATTAACTTGAAGAAATAGGAGATAAATGCTATTATTCCTTCTCTGTATTGAAATTCAAGGAGAATAAATATTAATAGATTTTCAAAGACTATAGGGAATATTTTTCAGAGAAAAAGGAATATCCTACCAAATTTTGTATTAAAATATATTTTTCCTTTGGAAATTCTCATTAAAAACTAAGAATAATTGTTCTAGTTTATTTTAAAACAAATTAATTTTATTGATACATATGAATAAAGCATACAATTCATCCTAATTGTTCTAGTTTTAACTAATTTGGTTCTTTAAAAATTTCTTTTGAATAAAAGAAATAGCCACTATTTTTTAAAATTACATTTTATCTTTATTATTATTACCATTTTCATTTCTTTATAGTGATTCAGTCACAACTATTAAAATTTATTTGAGCACTGAGTTCTGATGTTTGATTTGCATCTGCATATTCCTTGTGAATAGTTGAAACCATGTTTACTAAAGAATCAGGAACCATGCACCCCAAAATCCAAGTATATTCAATGACTCTCAAACTTTAGAAGATGCTATTTAAATAATCCAAACATGGCTAATTTTAAAGTGGAGATTTTTCTTTCAGACACTGATAATTTTGGCATAGAATAGAAGATTGGCACTTACGCTCATTTTCTGTAAAATAAATTCCATCAAGTTAAAATATAAACAAAGCAGAAGACTAAGGAAGGGATGTTTTGAAAACCAGACTGGAAAATTTGGTTTATGTTATGGTGAGGGACTTTTTAAATTTGTTTGAATTCCTACTCAGGAGAATATTTAGGTTCTCCTTAAACTTTTTAAGGACATATTTAGTTGGGGATTTTACTTGAAAACCTTGAAATAGGGGGGAAAAAATCCTTTCATAAAAGGCTCCAGAATAAACAACTTCTTTAAGCTTTTCTCTTAAGTTTCACATATTCTCTGTAAAAATCACCAGTTTCATTTCCTTTGAGATGATGTGCTATGCATCCAAAGAACAAAGCGTTTCCTGAGTCCGTTTAGAGTCCGTAGTACTCGTTCCTAAGTGTTTGCCATGTGCCCTCAAGAGTCTGGTAGATTTTATATAAATACAGAAATTTAGATGGTAAATATATAAATTTAGATGGTAAACAGCATACTTAACAGTATTATGTGAAGTCTAAGCAATGATTTGGTAAATGTGATCATTTAGACTTATAAACACTTAATAAGCTTTACTTGGCTAAGATAAGTTTGAATATCCATATAGGTTTGACTGTGGAAAGACTTTTGGATTGGGAGTAATATATAAATGTTGGTGCCACTACTAATTGGTATGAGGTTTCTGTTGGGGGTGATGAAAATATTCTGGAATTAGAGAGTGGTGATAGTTGCACAACTTTGTGAATATACTACAAAACCACTGAATTGAACACTTTAAAAGAGTGACGTTTATGGATGTAAATTAGATCTCAATAATTTTTAAAAAATCCATTTCTAAGCTCTGCCCTTATCTTGCTATGTAATCTTGCTTGTTGTTTTTGCTAGTTGTCTTCTCGTTGGGAACCGAACCAGGACCTCCCATGTGGGAGGTGGGCACTGAACTGCTTGAGCCACAGCCACTCCTCTAGCTGTATAATCTTAAGCAAGCAAGTTTCCGAATTTCTCAGGACTTCTCTTTTCTCTACTGTAAAGTGAAGGGGTTGTATTAAATCATTGTTTTTCAAACTGTAGTTTGCAATTCCTTAGTGAGTGGCAAATTCAATTTAGTGAGATGGCAAGCAACGTCTTTTAAAAAACAAAATAGGGAAGCAGGTGTGGCTCAATCGATAGAGCTCCCGTTTACCATATGGGAGGCCCCAGGTTCGCTTCCCGGGGCCTCCTTGTGAGGGCAGGCCCGCCCACACAGCGCGATGGGCTGATGCAGCAAGACCTCACAGCAAGGGGGAGATAAGCAGACACAGAAAAAACACAGCAAATGGACACAACAGACACGGGCAGCAAGGGGGGGATAAATAAATAAATCTTAAAAAAAAAAAAAAAACGAAACAAAAAGTATTATTTGACCAAGCTTTTGTTTCTCTCATGTATTTGTACATACTGAGTCATGAAATAAAATAGGTTTTCCATTGTGGGTTGCAATCAAAAAGTTTGAAGCCCACTGTTTTAGCTGTTAGCTAATGTGCTTTCTATACAATTCAGTCAATTTACACTATACAATTTGGTGGTAGCAACATCTCCATTTGACCTTGTAATATTTGTAGGTAATATTCTTTGAACACTTCCCATGAGTCAGACACTATTCTAAATTCTTTATGTATTAACTCAGTCCCCACCATGAACTATGAAGCAGTATCATTATAATATTCCCATTTTATTGGGTAAGGGGCTTGAGGGAAAGAGAAGTTAATAACTAATCCCAAATCGTATGGCTACAAGTAGTAGACCTGGAAATTGAACTTAAAGCATATAAGAGCCAGAACTCTTAACCACTAGGCCACCCTATCTAGTATCCTGGCAAATAAATTAAAAACATTGTTTTAATTGACTTAACAATCTTTCAATCCATCTCCACTTACAGGTATTATACAATCATATATATGATGAATGTTGGTAAAAAATAAATAAAAAGGAGAATTTGGTATGGCACAAGCCATATTTGAAAAAAGCAGGTGGGGGTGGGGAGGGACACAAAACACATCAGTTCAGCCTATCAGCATTCTTGCCAGTGCCCTCAGATATCCCTTGAGTAGCAGAAGCTGTTCACCTAAAAATAAAACAAAAGATTCTGCATTAAAGAATCTTCCAAGAGTGAGGTGGGAGGTAGGGGCTGGAGAGTAGGCCCGAAGGGGGTAGGGAAAGAAAACTCTAATTCCTCTGTTTGATTCTATTAATAGAAAGGTGCTTTCAACTTTAGTTGAGTTGAATTTGGCCTAAAAAAATGGTTAGTGTTTTTCCTCAGATCATAATTGTACTAAGTAGATTCTAAGGAAGACAAATATTAATAGAATGCATGAGAAATGAGAAAAAGAATTTAGATGAATGGCTGAACTCTGTGATTAAAAAAAATCATGCCAAATTCTCCATCTTTCTATATATATATTTGGTGATAGCTGTTTTCTATGGCAC
Source organism: Cabassous unicinctus (assembly GCA_029593785.1). NCBI lineage: Eukaryota > Metazoa > Chordata > Mammalia > Cingulata > Chlamyphoridae > Cabassous > Cabassous unicinctus. Next base: position 8,318 of record JAQZBX010020966.1, on the reverse strand, counting down.
ATACATATACCCCCTCTTTTAATAATTCAACTCACAGACAAAAATATTTTACACAGTCCCTACTTGTCAAGGAGCTTCCAATCTCTTGGCAATAAAAATTGGAAACTATCATTTGTTGAGTGTTTTTTCTTTATCAGGCAATTGTCCTGCTTTTATATGCTAATTTAGTTAAATTATCTTCACCACAACCTGTGAAATATATCCATTTTTTTACAGTAAGAACATTGAAGCTCAATTAAAATTAATTGGCATTAAGAGAACCAGTTTGAATGAAACCCCAGTCTTACTGGGCCAAGCATGGTGGTTTTTCCTTAGACTCTGAAACGCTCGCTCCCCAAATGCAATCTCATATACAAATTATATGCATTTTGTGTGTTTTCCTTTGTCATAATTATTTGAAATAATATATTCTATTCTGTATCTGCTATGGGATTTATACTTTACTAATATAGAACATTTAGAAGATTTTTGTGTGTGATTAGACTAAACCATGGAAACTTTTGTTCTTTTACCTTAGGTTCAGCTCAAATCTTGAATATTGCCTTTATATTTAAGTGCCACATACAAATGTTTCATACATTTCCTTTTTATTTATTTTTTGAGGTACCAGGGTTGGGTATTGAACCCGGGACCTCACATGTGAGAAGCCATGGAGCTCAACCACTTATCCATATTGGGTCCCCATACATTTCCTTTTTAATATTACACTATTAAGTTGTTACAATCAGTCCAGCTGCTAATATCTAATGGGCCAGAGATAATATAGCTATTTAGGAGGAATATCACAAATTCAACATGGAATTTAAGGAGAAATGGAGACTGCTGGCCGATTTTTTTTAAAGCTGTAATCCTCTCCTTGGAGCAATGCTTGAGATAATGATTCCTACAAAGAACATAACTGATGCAAAGAAAAAACAGTGTGTAAAGCATAAAATGAGAGATTAATTCCCAACTTGTAAAACTTGCTTTGGAAAAATCAGATTATAAACTTCTGCATAGGAAGAACCTGTTTAACAGATTTGAGCCAAATAGAAAAAATGCAGAACCTGTGTGAAGAATTTAGTGTGACTAGCCACAGACACGTTTGCTGGTCGTTTATATTGCAACGCATGTACCCTCTATTTCACAATTACTACTTTGCTGCATTATAATTATTAATCCTTCACAATAATCCTATAAATTGAATTATTAATTAAATTAGAATCCCCTGGGAATGAGAAAGATCCTGTTTGTGACAACTATCCACAATGCCCTCTCCTTTATGCCGACTAGAAAGAATGAAATTCTAATTTATGAATTTTCAAGATTAGCCTTAGCAACACTAATGTGTGCAAGTTTGTGCAGTTATATGTGATAGCATGACTATACTAATCCAAGTCTGACCCATAAGCCCTGTTCCCCACCACCTCCATAAATTTAAAAAATGCTTCCAGCCCTGCACTTTTTCTTATAGGACTCAGTTCCTTTATCACATATCAATAAGTTTCAATAGCACATAGACTATGGCTTAGACATTTTTCACAAGTTAGAATTTAATTCTTGATTATAAATTGGAATCCTTATGTAAGGGACTACTTTTGGATATTTGTTATGAACAGTAGTTTTTTATAATAAACTATTTTTAAAGCAGTTTTAGTTTTATATAAAAATTGCACAGAAAGTAGAGTTCCTGTATACCCCTCTTCCTGCCAACACAGATCGTTTTCCCCATTAGTAACATCTTGCACTAATCTTGTGTAATACATTGTTACAGTTAATGAACCAATATTGATAAATTATTAACTATAGTCCATAGTTTACAATCAGGTTCACTTTCTGTCATGTAGTTCTGTGGGTTTTGACAAATGCCTAAAGTCATGTGTCCACCATTATGGTATCATATAGAACAGTTTCACTGCCCTAAAAATGCCCTGAGCTCCAGCTGTTTATCTTTCCCCCATTCCCTCAAACCTGTGGCAACCACTGATCTTTTTGCTATTTCTATAGTTTTGCCTTTTCCACAATGTCCTATCTTTGGAATCAAACAGTATGTAGCTCTTCCAGACTGGATTCTTTCACTTAGCAATATGAATTTAAGATTCTGCCATGTCGTTTTGTAGCTTGATAGCTCATTTCTTTTTATCACTGAATAATATTCCGTTGTATGGATGTACCACCATTTGTTTACCCATTCACTTATTGAAGGGCATCTTGATTTTTCCAGTTTTTGGAAATTATAAATAAAGCTGCTATAAACATTTACGCACAGGTCTTTGTGTGGATATCACACAAAATACCTGGGAGTGCAATTGTTGGAGTATATTGAAAGCCTTTTTAACTTTATAAGAAACTGCCAGACTGCCTTTCAAAGTGGCTGCACCATTTTGCATTCCTGCTAGCAGTGATGAACAGGAGATTTTTAATCTCAGTATTAGATTTTGTCTTATTGTCATAATGATATTATAAAGAAAGTACGTTATTTGTAATTTATTTGGCCTTTTTTTCCCACTAAAAAACAAAGCATTTTACATAAAATTTCCATTTAGAATATTTTTTTCATTGTGTAGCTTGCAAAACATCAGAACATTGACATAAAGTGAGTTCCCATTTTCTCATACTGAGTTAATAGCAGAAAGACATTACTGTTTCTCAAGAAATTTCTGCTTGTTGTGCTTGATGAAGCAAATATATATATATATATATAACCATATCCAACTGTTAAGCTTAGCATCTAGAATATTATATATAAAGATGAATGTGGTGGTTTGGATCTATGTACCCCAGAAAAACATTGTTCTTAGACTTGGTCCATTCTGTAGGTGTGAACTTTTATAAATGGACCCTTTGATGAGATTACTTTGGTTAAGGTTTGGCCCAGCTGAGTCAGGATGGGTCATGATCTTTTTTTCTTTTTAAAGATTTATTTAATTTATTTATCCATCCTCCACCCACCCCCCCACCCTGTTGTTTGCACTTGCTGTGTCTGTCTTCCTTGTTTCTTTTAAGAGGCACTGGGAACCGAACCTGGGACCTCCAATGTGGCAGGGAGGCACCCAATCGCTTGAGCCACCTCTGTTCCCTGCTTTGTTGTGTCTTTCATTATGTTTTTCTTCTTGTGTCTCTTGTTGCATCAGCTTGCCATGGCTGCCCATCGTACCAGCTTGCTGTCTTCTTTAGGAGACAGTGGAAACTGAACCAGGGACCTCCCATGTTGTAGGCGGGAGCTCAATCGCTTGAGCCACATCACTTTCCCATAGTCTTATTACAAAAGACCTTCTATAGAGAGAGAAGGCCAGAGGGAGCGGCCAGATGCTGAAGTCAACAGAAAAGCCAGAAGAGGCTGCCCTGTGCATTGCCATGTGACAGAAAAGCCGAGGACCACGGGTCACCAGCAGCCAGCCCCAGAACACCACAGTCTTCTGGGAGAAAGCATCACCTTGATGACAAATTGATTTTGTATTTCTCCTAGCCTGAAAACTGAGAGCCAATAAATTCCCATTGATTAAACCAACCCATTGCATAGTATCTGCTTCAGCAGCCAGGAAAACCAAAACAATGAAAAACAGCTCATTTTTGATAAATGCAATAGAGTAGTACAGAAGATAAAAACTTCGGGAATTATAGTAGCAAAAGCTCTTACCAGGCTGAGGCATTGGCAAGAGCTTTGAAAAAGCAGTAGGCCATAATTGGGAAAGACAGAGAGAAAGCATTCCAGAAAGGGAAGAGTTTCAGAGCCCAAATGTGCATGAAGATAAAAAGCGCTCCAACTTGTCAGAAGTAGAGGATTTGTGTAGGGGTAGAGTAGAGATAAGGGGGTTTGATGACTCAACGTTTAAAACCTTACACTTTGATCATGATTTTTCCATCAAATTCTTTTAGTTATCACTACCCTGAACTTTTCAAGAGAGGGGACTTTATCATATCCACCCCTGGTACTTTCAGTGCCTGGCACAGAAAATGCATTCTTTAAGTATTTGTTGAATGAATGAATGAATGAATGAATGAGTCTCAGCATCTAGCAAATTACTCAAAGTCGAACAACTAGAGTTATGACTGAAACAAACTGCTTTTTAAAAACTTTATTCAGATATAAACTGTAAAATATTACAGAATCATTATTTCCCCATTCTCCTTGTCAAGTTACTTAACTTCTCATATTGTCAGTTTTTTTAACCCAGAAATTGGAAACAATTTTTGCTCTTCTATCATAAGGACATTGAGAATTAAATAAACTAGAAACATAAGGCTCAGTTCATGGCACATAGTTAGCACTCAATAAGTGATGGCTACTATTTAATAAAAATAGTAATAAAAATGTAATGAATGTAGAATACCACTGCTACTTTGATTCTGTCACATAAGCTTCCTTTTTAAGTGTTGACATGTTTTTAATTTTAAACAGTTAAGTGAACTAATTATATTCTTTCATGGCAGGACCATTCATTTAAATTATCTTCAATAATTCAATTGAATTATCTTCAATTCCTAGTACAATATCTGGTACATAGTAAGTACTAGATAAACAATTTTAAGAATCCTTAATATTATTGAGTCAGAGAAAAAGATAATTTAGATGTTTGAGTTCTGTACCCCTAAAATATGCACATTTTTGAGGATACCTAATTTTTTCTTATGCACAAATGTTACTTTGATTTGAAATGAGACATTTGTCAGAAGTTATAATAATCGCAGAAGTCAAATATTTTCATTTCCTTAATATTTGTTAATTATATTGCCTTATAAATGTTGCCTTATAGTTTGAGTCTAGCATAGTTTGCATGAACAACTAAACAGGACGTGAAATTTTAGTTGACCTAATCCATCAACCACATTGAAGATGCATCACAACACCTTTCAATCTCAGTGGCATAAATATAGTGATAATAATACCTTATATTTAAGTAATACTTTATGATTTTCAAATTATTTTAATATATTTTCACATTTGATCCTCACAACAATGTTGAGGAGAGGGTAAGTAGATATAAGCATTCCCATTTTATAAATAATGAAACTGAGGAATGAGACGAACAGACTAGTGTGCCAATCATCAAGCATCTAATTAATGACTAATCTAGAGACTGTTAGCTTAGTATGCTTTCCAGTACCCCAGCCTCTGCAGAATAAATTCCCAACTTCAAAGTCAAGAATATCAGGAAGATCTTCAGTTAAGAAGTGATTGCTCTTTAGCACATGTGATTATTGGGCAGCATTTATCCTATGCTAAAATCTCAAAATTTCTTATCAATAGGAGTGCAAAAAAGACCTTATATATGCCACACCACTACCGGGAGATTGCATTCACAGCGACTCATTTTATACTCCTGAGTGCTGGGTAGTTTGCTTCATTAAATGATGTTGCACACCCTTGATGGCAGATTTTCTCTAATTGTTAAACTTAAAGAATCTTGGCACTGGACACAACTGTTACCATAACGTATTTTTCTCTGTTGATATGTTTCTGTTTCTTTCACTGTCTTAGACTCAGTCTGTGTATATTTAAATAGGAGCATGGTGTTCAGTGGAAATAAAGAAGAGTTTTTATGATTCATGGTAGGATTAATATCCTAAAACTACATAAAATTTTAGACTGAAATATTTTTTAATGAAGTTATAATCTTGATAAGATGGTAAGATAAATAGAATTACCTCCAATTTGCCATACTGATGGTTTAGCTATTTTTGTATCATTGGGTAATTTTCTCTTGCTACTTCACCTCTTGTATATTTAAAAAAACAAAAAACAAAAAAAACATACTTTGAAACAACTTCAAACTTACCGGAAAGTTGCAAAAATAAAACAAAAATACATAGAGCTCCAACATACTGCCCACCTAGATACCCAAATTTACCAACTATTAGCATTTGCCACATTTGTTCTTTCTTTCTATCTATCTATCTATCTATCTATCTATCTATCTATCTATCTAATCTTTTTAAATATTTGAGAGTAGGTTGCACGCGTCATGCTTCTCTAACACAATACTTTCATGCACATTTCTCTTTTTTTTTTTAAAGATTTATTTATTTATCCTCCCCGCCCCCCTTTGTTTTTGCGCTCGCTCGAGGTCTGCTCTCTGTGTTTTCTTCTGTGTCTGCTTGTCTTCTCTTTAGGCGCACTGGGAACCGAACCCGGAACCGAACCTGGAACCTTCTGGAGTGGAGAAAGGCTGCTCAATCTCTTGCACCACCTCAGCTCCGTGGTCTGGTGCATCACTTATTGTCTCTCCTCTGTGTCTCTTTTTATTGTGCCATCTTGTTGTGCCAGCTCTCCACATGGGCCAGCACTCCATGCGGGCCAGCTCTCCTGTGAGGGCCAGCACTCCACGTGGGCCCGCTTGGGCCAGCTTGCCGTATGGGCCAGTTTGCTTTTCACCAGGAGGCCCCAGGAATCAAACCCTGGACCTCCCATATGGTAGACGGGAGCCCAATCACTTGAGCAACATCCACTTCCCTGTACATTTCTTAAGAACACATGTCTTAAGAACAAGGACACTCACTTATGTAACCACCTTAAGTACAGCTATCAAGTTTAAGAAATTTAACATTGATGTAAAGCATATAGTCCATATTTCACTTTTTTCAGTTGTCCCAGTAATGTCCTTTTGAGCATTTTCTCCTCCATTATTAGTTCTAGTCCAGGACCATGTATTGCATTTAATTGTCATTGTCTCCTTAGTCTCACTTTAAAAAATTTTAATTGTAGCAACATATATACAACATAAAATTTCCCATCTCATCTGCTCCCAAGCATATGAGTCAGTGGCATTAATTATATTCTGTGCTACCATCACCACCATCCATTGACAAACTTTTCAGAAACCCTGCATTCATTATACATTAAGCTATTGTAAACCCTTGTAAGTAGGACCTTTTGATGAGATTACTTCAGTTAAAGTGTGACCCACCTCATTCAGAATGGGTCTTAATCCTATTACTGGAGTCTTTTATAAATGGAATGAATACAGAGAGAGAGAAAAAGAGAAAGCCACAGAAGCAAGAAGCTGAAATCAATGAAACCCAGAAGAGAAGAGAGAGACCAGTAGGTGTCACCCTGTGCCTTGCCATATGGCAGAGGAATCAAGGATCATAGGCAGCCAGTCTTTGGGAAGGAAGTATCGCCTTGGTGGTGCCTTGAGTTGTATATTTTCTTGGCCTCAAAATTGTAAGCGAATAAATTCCCATTGTTCAAGGTGAACCATTTCGTGGTATTTGCTGGAAGCAGCTTAGGAAACTAAAACACCCCTTTCCCCCTGTTCCTGGTAATTTGTACTCTGTTTTCTCTCTCTGAATTTGCATATTCCCTTATTTCATATAAGTGAAATTATACATTATCAGTGCTCTTGTGTCTGACTTATTAAACATAACATACTTTCAAGGTTCATCCATGTAGTAGCATATATCAGACCTTCCTTCCTTTTTACAGCTGAATAATATTCCATTACATGTCTATTCCACATTTTGTTTAACCATTCATCTTGTGATGGACATGGGTTTTTTCCATCTTTATACAATAGATACATAAGACATGTTCATACAGAAAACATGATGGAATAAGATCCTTTCCTTAAGAACAAGCACATTCCATACGAAGGAGAGGACTGTGACAAAGTTTGTTTTTTTTTTAAGATTTTTAAAATTTATTTCTCCCCACCTCCTCGTTGTTTGCACTTGCTGTGTCTGTTCATCTTCCTTGTTTCTTTAGGAGGTACCAGGACCTCTGATATGGGAGGGAGGCACCTAATCACTTGAGCCACCTCCAATCCCTGCTTTGGTGTGTCTCTCATTATGTTTTTCTTCTTGTGTCTCTTGTTGTGCCAGCTTGCCGCACCTTCCTGTTGTGCCAGCTCACTATCTTCTCTAGGAGGCAATTGAACCAGGGACCTCCCATGTGGTAGGCAAGAGCTCAATCGCTTGAGCCATATCTGCTTCCCCTGTGACAAAGTATTTTAAAGCTCAAGAGCCTGCTACAGCAATGAGATATGATAATAGAAAAAAGGAGTCTTGTCCTACACTTGCTGGGGTCTCATCTGTTTCTCAGGGGGGCCTTAAGTGCTCACTATCTGTTGGACATTCTTTGTGGTCTCCTTTTCCTCAAATTTTATAGCTTCGGTTACAGGTTCTGCCTCTTTCTTTGTCTGATCCACTGGGACAGGCTTTCTCCAGACTTTCGCTGCACAAATTTGGTTAGAAATTTTTGTCTAAGATCTAAAACTAAAGCATCTACTTGTCTCTGGAACATAAAGCTTGGTTCTTCTTTTCTTTTGGCTTTAAGTTTGTCTTTATCTTGCTCTTTATGATTTTTGAAGTGCCACAAATATCCTTTGGAGGGATGATAT
>JAQZBX010020965.1:0-32623 GCA_029593785.1 Cabassous unicinctus | reverse complement strand
AAAAAAAAAAAAAAAATAGTATAAATGATTGTAAAAATTCTTAGAAAGTATGAAGAAAACAGTCCACAGAGAAATTTGAAGAATAAGATTTGTCTCATGGGTTTATTTTCAGTAGTTTGGTTTCAGTTTATTTTGCCTTTTGGAAATGCCAGCAATTTTTAAAACATCAATTGTAATGAAAATGTTTTTTAGATTAGAAATATTTTGTAAAGCCTAAAACAGGCTGCTGATTCAACCAACTTCTTGGGTTCCAAAGCCATCAAAACATCTTACGGTGTTGAAGTGAATCTATCTTCTTTTTATTTGCCCAGCAGCTGTGGAAGAGCCTGTGAGGCTTGTGCTCTTTCCTTAAGAATTGAGGGCTCTGCCAGGCTCAGGCCCCTGACATCCTGATATGGGGACATTGCCTCCTCCTTTTGTTTTTCCCCAAATACCTCTGAGACATCTAGGTTGTTGAAGTTTTCCTGGCCCTCAGCTCTATTTCAGAGGTTATTCAAGGAGAAGAAAATAAGGCTTCCAATAGAACTAAAGTTGACAGTGAGATAATGGTCAAACAACTTTACAGTCCCCCTCTTTTGACCATCTCTGTATCTTTTCACAAAAGAATCAAATCTCTATCCACTCCATTTGATTGAATGATTGTACCTTTTTCAGTAGTTAGCATTAAAATATACATTTAATAGCTGATCCCAGGTTCACCAGTAATAAGTTAAGAAAGGTTAACTTGACTGTCTATCCTATGGACAACCACTTGGATTTTCTTTTCATAAACATTTAGATTTTAGGGCCTCTTCTCCCAACAGGATAGGGAGAGCTCCTATTGTAGGAATTTAAAAGAGGAGATTCCAGGACTCAACTGCCAGAATACAGTTTAAAACTAGCCACTTCCAGAGAGAGAGCTGGAGAAGCACATCACTAGGGGAGAGTAAGCAGGAGCTGGAAAGAAGTTAGAGAGCCAGAGAGAGGTCAGCTCATAGTGAGCAGAGATAGTAACTAGTGAGGTGTGGAAGGCCCATTAACACTAATGCTATCTTCTGAATTTGAAATTATCTTTCTAGTTTTTTAAGTTTTTTTTTTTATTTTTAGGAAACCGTATGTGTGCCTGGGCATTTGAAAAATCCTCTGATGTCAGAGCATTTCATATAAATTATCACATAAAAAAATGTTAATTGTTTTATATACCAAAATGATAGATAACTATGCAAAATGCATTAGATTATTCTTTTAATTATAAAAGTCACTTATCTCACCAAAGAGATGATTCTGAGCACTGGCCATAAGTAGCAACAAATTATAGGAAGAGTATCAGTGTGATATTCCTTGCCTCTCTTCCCTTCCCCTCCCCTGCCCTCCCCTTCCCTCCCCTCCTTTGTGCTTCTCAGGCTTAATTATTTCAATTGTTTTTATCTCTGGTTCCTTTCATGTTGATATTCTCACACATACATGTTCCCAGTTCGTGTAAGAGAGTTATTCTGCTCCCACCTGAACTGGGACCAGGGTTCCCCGCACTGGGAGCATGGGATGGCTCTGTGCTGAACAGTCAAGGGGTTACAGGAGGAGCCCACAAGAGTACCAGGAGATGTTACTGTTTTAAAAATGCCTTTTTTTGTTTCGGTTTTTGTGCTATTACTGCATTACTACATTCAGAGCTCTGGAGTGTCTCATTTCACCGTCTTGATCGGGGCAGGCCCCCGTACTTTATTTTTAAAATATCTTTTACATATATCTGTTTTCTATTTTTGTTGTTTGTTTTTAATATGTATTTTTATTAGAGATGTTATGAGCTTACAAAACAATCATGCATAATGTGCAAAATTCCCATACATCACCCCTCCACCAATACCTTACATTGTTATGGAACATTTTTACAGATTATGAAAGAACATCATCAGTCTATTACCACCAAATGTGGTCCATAACTTATTACATTTGGTATATTTTTCCATATACCCCCTGTTATTAACATTATTAGTATTGTATATTTGTTATAGTTTATGAGAGAACACTCTCATATTTGTGCTGTTAACCACAGTCCATCTCCCACCACATGGTTCACTGTGTTATATAGTCCCATGCCATGTACATTCTATCCAAAGTGTACACTGACTGGCTGTCACTTTCATCACAGAATTGTGCAGTCTTCACATCAGCAAACCTGTTAACATTTTCTTTAGTTCAAAAGAAAAAATCCCATATCCCCCATTATTGACCCTTGCTTTGACATTGATGCAAGCATATTACAATATTGCTGTTAACTATAGTCTATAAGATACATTAATTGTATTTTTCCCATGCATCACTATATTCTTACCACCTTATAATAGAGGCATACTTTTCTTCTAGTTCATAGAAGAACATTCTTGTATTTGTACTATTAACCACAATCCCCATCCACTTCTGGGTTCCCTATGTTATTCAGTCCCTAGATTATTGTCTAGCTTTCTTTCAATTGACATTTTCATCCTAGACTGCCTCTTTCAGCCACAATCCCATTTATAAACCAGCCATGCTAGTTATATTCACTATAACGTGTTACCATTAACTCTATCCACTTCCACACTTTTACATTCAAGCTAATTAAAAATTCTACATGCATTGAGCATCACTACTCCTTCTCAGCCTTCATTCTATCTCCTACTAACCTATATTCTAGGTTTTTTTTTTAATACTCTATGTTTTAACTCCATGTATTTATTCCTCATGTTTAGTACACATTAGTGAGACCATACAATATTTGTCCTTTTGTGTATGCCTTATTTCACTTTCAGCATAGTGTCCTCAGTGTTCATCTGTTTTATCATATGTGCTGCAATTTCATTTTTCCTTATAGCAGCATAGTGTTCCGTCGTATGTTTATACCACATTTTTTTATGCATTCGTTGGTTGATGGACACTTGGGTTGTTTCTATCTTTTGGCAATTTTGGAGACTGTTGCTATGATAGTTGGTGTACAGATGTCTGTTTGTATCACTGTTTTCACTTCTTCTGCATATATTCCTAGTAGAGGGATGTATACGATAGTTCTATATTTAGCTTTCTGAGGAACCTCCAAACTGTCTTCCACAGAGGCTGCACCATTCTACATTCCTACCAACAGTGAAAGTAAAAGATTGTTCCTATTTCTGCATATCCTCTCCAACACTTTTTTCTGTTTTTTTAAAATAATGGCCATTCTATGAGGTGTGAAATGATATCTCTTTGCAGTTTTGATTTGCATTTTCCTAATAGCTAGTGCTATTTGAACATTTTTTCATGTGCTTTTTGGCCATTTATATTTCTTCTTTGAAGAAATGTCTCTTTAAGTCTTTTGCCCATTTTTAAATTGGGTTGCTTGCTCTTTTATTGTTGAGTTTTATGATCTCTTTATATAGCATGGAGATCAAACCCTTACCAGATATGTGGTTTCAAATATTTTCACCTTGTTGACAAAGTCCTTTAAAGAGTAAAAGTGTTTAAGTTTGAGGAGGTCCCATTTATCCATTTTTTCTTTTGTTGCTCATGCTTTCAGTGTAAGGTTTAAAAAATCACAATCTTCCACCAGGTCTTAAGATGTTTCCTTACTTTTTTTTAGGAGTTCTATAGTTGTTGCTTTTATATTTAGGTCTTTGATCCATTTTGAGTTAATTTTTGTATGAGGTGTGAGATAGGGATTCCCTTTCTTTCTTTTGGCTATGGATATCCAGTTCTCCTAGCAACATTTCTTGAAGAGATTGTTCTGCCCCAGCTGAGTGGGCTTGACAGTCTTGTAAAAATCACTTGACCATAGATGTGAGGGTTTGTTTCTAAGCTCTCAATTTGGTTCCATTGGTCTATATCTCTATCTTATACCAGTACCATGCTGTTTTTACCACTGTAGGTAGGTAATATGATTTAAAGACCAGAAGTAAGAGTGCTCCGACTTTGTTCTTCGTTTTTAAGATGTTTCTGGCTGTTTGGACCTATTACCCTTCCAAATAAATTTGATAAGTGGGTTTTCCATTTCTTTTAAAAAGGCTATTGGAATTTTTATCAGGATTGCATAGAAGCTGTATATCAATTTCAGTAGAAGTGATATCCTAATGATATTTAATCTTCCAATCCATGAACACGGAATGTTCTTCCACTTATTGAGGTCTTTGATTTCTTTTAACAGTGCATTGTAGTTTTCTGAATACGAGTGCTTTACATCCTTGGTTAGGTTTTTTCCTAAATGTTTGGTTTTTTAGTCACTATTATAAATGGAATTTTTTCCTGAATTCCTCCTCAGAGTGCTCATTACTAGTGTATGGAAACACTGCTGATTTTTGTATAATAATCTTGTATCCTGTCACCCTGCTGAACTCGTTTATTAGCTCTAGTAGCTTTGTTGTAGATTTTTCAGGGCCTTCTAGGTATAGGAACATATCATCTGCGAATAGCTAAAGTTTTACTTTTTCCTTTCCAAATTGGATGCCTTTTATTTCTTTTTCTTGCCTGATTGCTCTAGCTAGAACCTCTAGCACTATATTGAACAAAATGGTGGCAGTGGACATCCCTGTCTTGTTCTTGATCTCAATGGGAAAACTTTCAGTCTTTCACCATAGAGTACAATGTTATCTGTGGGTTTTTCATATGTGCCTTTTATCATGTGGAGAAAATTTCCATCAATCCCTATCTTTTGTAAGTATCTTTATCAATAAAGAATGTTGTATTTTGTCAAATGCCTTTTCTGCGTCAATCGAGATGATCATGTAATTTTTCTTCTTGATTTATTGATGTGGTGTATTATGCTGATTGATTTTCTTGTGTTCATCCATCCTTGTGTTGATGCACCCACTTGATCATGATGAATAATTCTTTTAATGTGTTCTTGGATTCAATTAGTGAATATTTTGTTGAGGATTTTTGCATCTATATTCATTAGGAAATGGGTCTGTAATTTTATTTTTTCATAATGTCTATCTGGCTATGATATTAGGGTGATATTGGCTTCAAGAATGAGCTTGGTAGTGTTCCTTCCTGTTCAGTTTTTTAGACGTGTTTGAATAAAATTGGTATTAAATCTTCTTTGAATGCTTGGTAGAATTTACCTGTGAAGCCATCTGGTTCAGGGCTTTTCATTTTGGGTAGTTGTTTGATGACTGTTTCAATCTATTTACTTGTGACTGGTTTGTTGAGGTCTTCTGTTTCTTCTAAGGTCAGTGTAGGTTGTTTGTTTCTAGGAATTTGTGTAGCTTTTTGGCATACAGTTGTTCATAGTATCCTCTTATGATCTCTTTTATTTCTGAGGGGTCAGTAGTAATATCCCCGTTTTTATTTCTGATTTTATTTATTTGCATAGTCTCACTTTTTTTCTTTGTCAGTCTAGCTAATGGTTTGTCAATATTGTTAATCTTCTCAAAGAACCAAATATTGGTTTTGTTAATTCTGGGTTTTTTTTCTGAATATCATTTTTTTCTTCCCTAACTTTTTCATTTTATTCCTTCTGCTTGTTTTGGGAATAGTTTCTTGTTCTTTTTCTAGTTCCTCCGGCTGTGTAGTTAGGTTATTGATTTTTTTTTTTTAATTGTGCCAGGGCTGGGGAATGGGCCTGGGACCACGTATGTGGGAAGCCAGCCCTCAACCACTGAGCCACATTGGCTCCCCTGAGTTGGTTTTTTCGAGTTTTTTTGCCTGTTATTTACTTGTTTTGAGGAGGCACTGGGCACCGAACCCAGGACCTCCCATGTGGATAGTAGGCACTCAACTGCTTGAGCCATATCCGCTTCCTTGGTCATTAATATTTAGCTCTTTCTTTTTTTTAACTGTAAGCTTTTAGAGCTATAAATTTCCCTCTTCACTGTGTCCCATAGGTTCTGATATGTTGTGTTCTCACTTTCATTTGTCTTAAGATATTTATTATTTCTCTTGCAATATCTTCTTTGACCCACTTATTATTTAGGACTGTGTTGTTTAATCTCCAATATATTTGGGAATTTTCCCTTCTTCTGCCTGTTGTTGATTTCCAGCTTCTTTCCATTATGATCAGAGAAAGTGCTTTGTATAATTTGGATCTTTAAAAATTTTTGTGATTGGCCTTGTGACCCAACATAAGGTCTATCCTGGAGAAAGATCCATGAACACTTGAGAAGAATGTATATCCTGCTATTTCGGTGTGCATTGTTCTGTATATGTCTATTAGGTTTAGTTCATTTATCATATTTTTCAAGCTCTGTGTTTCTTTATTGATCCTCTGCCTAGATGTTCTATCCAATAATGAGAGTGGTGTATTGAGGTCTCTAACTGTATTGTAGAGACATCCATTTCTCCTTTCAGTTTTGCCAGTGTTTGCCTCATGCAATTTGGGGCATCCTGGTTAGGTGCATATATATTTATAATTGTTACTTCTTCCTGGTGCATTCCCTCTTCTAATAATATATAATGTCCTTCCTTTGCCTCTAATAACAGCTTTGCTTTTAAAATTTATTTCAACCTTTTATTTTTTTTGGTTACTGTACGCATGGAATATCTTTTTGCAACCTTTCAATTGCCATCTATTTGTTTACTTGGGTTTAAGATGAATCTCTTGTAGACAGCATATAGATGGCTCATATTTTCTTATCTATTACATTAGTCTGTGTCTTTTGATTAGGGAGTTTAATCCATTAACATTCAATGTTATTAGTGTAAAGGCAGTTCTTATTTCACCCATTTTGACCTTTGGGTTTTATTTCTCATATCCTATTTTCAACACTCTTTTTACAATTTTAGTTACTTTTACTGATATCTTCATTTCTAGACTCTTTTCCAAGCCTCTCTCTCCTGTCTTTTCTTTTCAGCTATAGCACTCTCTTTAGTATTTCCTTCAAAGCCAGTCTCTTGGTTACAAACTCAGTTTCTGTTCATGTGTGAATATTCTAACCTCATCCTCATTTTTGAAAGACAGTCTTGCTGGATATAAGATTCTTGGCTGGCAGTTTTTCTCTTTCAATATCTTAAGTATACCACTGCCTTCTTGCCTCCATGGTTTCTGATGAGTACTCACCACTTAATCTTATCGGGCATCCCTTGTATGTGATGAATCGCTTTTCTCTTGCTGCTCTCAGGATCCTCTTTATCTTTGGCATTTGACATTCTGATTAGTATGTGTCTCAGAGTAGGTCTGTTGGGATTTATTTGGATGGGAGTATGTTGTGCTTCTTGAACACAGAGATCTTATCCTTTAGTAGGGTTGGGAAATTTTTTTATCATTATTTCCTCAAATATTCCCTCTGTCCCTTTTCCCTTCTCTTTTCCTTCTTGGACACCCATGTCATGTATGTTTGCACGTCTCTTGCCATCATTTAGTTCTCTGAGACCCTGATCAATTTTTTCTACTCTTTCCTTTTTCTTTCTTTTGTAAGTTCACTTCTGGAAGCTCTGTCCTCAAGCTCCTTGATCCTTTCTTCTCCCTCTTCAAATCTGTTGTTATATGCCTCCAGAGTATTTTTAATGTCATATATTGTGCCTTTGATTTCCATATGATTTGCTATTTTTCTGTGTATGCTTTCAAATTCTTCTTTGCTCACCCAGTGTTATCTTAATATCCTTAATATCTTTAGTCATCTCATTTCATTTATTAAGGAGATCTGTTTGAACATCGTGATTACTTGTCTCAACTCCTTTATGTCATCTGGAGGCTTAGTTTGTTCCTTTGACTGGGCCATATCTTCCTGTTTCTTGGTAGGGGTTGTAATTTTTTATTGGTGTCACAGCATCTGATTTACTAGATGTATTTATTCTGGGTGCAGTTCCTGTCTTTAGTCTAGGGCTTTCTGTTTTATTGGCTTTGTGCTACTGCCCCTCTTTGATACTTGATTCAGTTTAATTTGGAACATTTTAGGGGCATGTGTTTAGCCAATCTGAATTTTTCAGCTCTTATTCATCTGTTTATTGCCCTTTCTCCGTTGCTGATTGTGGAGTAGGAGCTGAGAATGCGCTTGGTATTGTAAGCCGTGGAGGCTGAAGCTGCCTGCATTGCCCCAGGAACCGATGAACCTTCTATCACCTTTCTCCCCTGCCAGGGTTAGGGATGGAGCCATGGCCTTGTGCAGTAATCTGAGCCATGCAGGCCAAGACTGTCTGTAGTTGCCTAGAGACAGATGAAGCTATACACCTAATACTGCCTTTCCTGGGGTGGGGATGGAGCTGCAGGTGTGTGCAGCAAACTAAGCAATGCGGGTCAAAACTGCCTGCAGTTGCCCAGGTAGACTGAGGAAGCTCTGGCTCCCCTCCCCCCTTGCCAGGTTCAGTGATGGAGCCACAGGTGTGCGCAAAAACCTTGTCCATGTGGGCTGTAAACGACTGTAGTTGCCTAGAGATGCTGCGGGAGCTCGGTCCTCCGCTTCCTGTGCTATTGAGGGTGGGGTTTTAGCCACAGATTTGCCCAACAATCTAGTCCATGCGGGCTGAAACCGACTACAATTGCCCAGAGAGGCTGAGGGCACCCTATCCTTCCTCTTGCCCTCTTAGGGCCAGGAATGGATCCAGAGACGTGTCCAACAGTCTAGTTCATGCAGGCTGAAGCGGCTGCAGTTGCCTGGAGAAGCTGAGTGAGCACTGTCCCTTCTTACCTGTCAGGGGCAGAGATGAAACCACAGGAGTGCCCATTTATCTAGTACATGAAGGCTGAAAGACACTGCAGTTGCCTGGAGACGTTGAGGAAACTCCACCCCGCTTCCTGTCCTATAGGGCATGGGAATGGAGCCACAGGTATCCAACAATATAGCCCTGCAAGCTGAAAGTGCCTGCAATTGTCTGGAGAGGCTGGGGAAATACCACCTCCCCCTCCTGTCCTATTGAGCGATGAGGATAGAGCCACAGGTATCCCACAACCTAGTCTGTGTGGGCTGAAAATGACTAAATTTGCCTGGAGAGGGTGGTACAGGTTCCCCCAACTTCCTCCCTGCTGGAGTTGGGGCTGGTGCCTAGGCTAGGGCAGCAATCTAATTTGGGTGGAAGGTAGCTGGTCCCTACCATCACCGATTTTCAATTAGCTGGCTTCCCCTCATGCCGGAGGCAGAATTAAAATGGAGGCTACTGGCCTCTTTCCGACTTGGACAAGTTCAAACTTTAGCTGTTCTTAGGCTTGGACTTTAGCCAGCTGAATTTACTAATAAATAGCTGAAGTCCATGACCCATCTTTCTTCCTTCCCTATTTTTGGGATATGGAACTTCCAACTCCAGCCAGGGAATAGCTCCCGAGATATCCTGTGCTGCCAGCAGTGGGTGGGCAGCAGCCTCCGTGACGTGGAGTGCTCTATTTACAAATCTCACTGCAGATGAGCAGTCTCTTCCTTCCATTCCTCCAAGGATGTTGCAGGATGCTCTTCCAGTCTCCTGGGACCCCCAGAGAGGTGATTTAGATAGCTCTGGGTGATTACCAACTGCACTATAGGACAAGCTGGCTCTTGGAGCTCCCTGCTCTCCTGCCATCTTGTCACTCCTCTCCTTTTTCTATTCTTTTAAAAATAGCTTCATTTATAATTTACATACCATACAATTTACCCATTTAAAATGTTCAATTGAATGGTTTTTAGTGTATTCATAGAGTTTCACAACCATCACCACAAATAATTTTAGAAAATGATCATTAACCCAAAAGAAATCCATACCCATCAGTAGTTAGTCCCTATTTCCCCCCACGCTCCTCCCCCATCGGCAACCAATAACCTACTTTCAGGCTCTATGGCTTTCCGTATTCTGGCCCTTTTGTATTAATGGGATCATGCAATATGTGGCCTTTTGTAACTGGTTTCTTGCACTTAGCTTGTTTTCAAGGTTCATTTATGTAGTATGTATCAATACTTCATTTCTTTTTATGGCTGAATAATATTCCACACTTTATGCATTCATTAATTGATGGATTTTGGTATGTTTCTAATTTTTGGCTGTTATGAATAAATCTTCTATGAATATTCATGTACAAGTTTTTGAATGAATATGTTTCATTTCTCTTGGGTATATACCTATGAGTGGGATAAATGAGTCATATGATAACTCTGTGTTTCCTGATTTGAGGAACTTCCTGACCGTTTTCCTTAGTGACTGCACCATTTTACATTACCACCAGTAGTGTCTGAGGATTCCCATTTCTCCACATCCTTGCTTACAGTTCTTATTTTCAGTTTTTTAAGTAATAGCTATCCTTTTGGGTGTGAAGTGATATATTGTGGTTCTGATTTGCTTTTCCATAATGGCTAATAATATTGTACATCTTTTCATGTGCTCATTTGTTACATGTATATCTTCTTCAGAGAAATGTCTCTTTAGACCATTTGCCCATTTTGTACTTGGTTTATATATCGTTTAATTAATGATATGTGGGAGTTTTTGGCATATTCTATATACAAGTTCCTCATCAGATATATTGTTGGCCAGTGTTTGTTTTTTTTCCCATCTGCAGGTTGACTTTTCATTTTCTTGACACTGTCCTTTAATACACAAAGGTTTTTTAAGTCAAATTTATATATTTTCCATTTATTGTTTGTACTTTTGGTGTCATAACTGATAAGACTTTCCCTAATACAAGATCATGACAATTTACTCAAATCTTTTTTTTCCCAAGAGTTTTATAGTTTTAGCCCTGAAGTTTAGATCTGTGATCAATTTAGAGTTTATTTTTGTATATGGTTTGAGACAAGGGTCCAACTCATTTTTTTGTGTATGTATATCCACTTGTTCAAGGACCATTTGTTAAAAGGTCTATTCTTTGCCCACTGAATTGTCTTCGTACACTTGTTGAAAATCAATTGACCATAGATACATGACTTTGTTTTTAGATTTACAACCCTATTTCATTGCTTTCTATGTATATCCTTATTCCAGTACTACTCAGTCTTGATTGATGTAGCTTGGTAATAAGTTTTGAAATTGGGAAGTCTGAGTCCCTCTAACTTTGTTTTTATTTTCAATATTGTTTTTGCTATTTTGTTTCCCTTGCATTTATATATAAATTTTAGAATCAGCATGTCAATTTCTGCAAAAAAGTCATCTATTTGTGACTTCTGTAATTTCTTTCAAAAAATGTTTTGTAGTTTTCATGTACTAGTTTTGTACTTCTTTTGTTAAATTTACTCCTAAGTGGTTTTTTTGTTTGTTTTGTTTTTCTGTCTTTATTCTACTATAAATGAAATTGTTTTCTTAGTTTCATTTTCAGGTTGTTATTGGTAGTGTGAGGAAATACAAATAAATTTTGTAAATTGATTTTTTATCCTAGAACTGTGCCAAACTCATTTACTACTTTTAATAGTTTTTTAGTGGATTCCTTAGGATTTTCTATGTACAAGATGTTGTCATCTGCAAATAGAGAGTTTTACATTATAATAGTTTTACTTCTTGCTTTTTATCCTTGATGCCTTTTATTTCTTTTTCTTGCTTAATTCCCCCGACTAAAACCTCGAGTATAATGTTGAATAGAAGTGATGAGAGTGAACATCCTTCTCTTCTTCCAGATTTTAGGGTGGGGAAGCATTCAGTTTTTCATCACTATCATGCTTGCTTTTTTGTTGTTGTTGTTGTTGTTGTTTTTGTAAATGTTCTTTAAAGGTTGAGGAAGTTCCTTTCTTTTCCTAGTTTGTTGATTTTTTATTATAAAAGGCTGCTGAATTTTGTCAATGATTTTTCCATCTCTTTTGAGATGATTGGGTGGTTTTTATCCTTTATTCTGTTATTATGGCATATTACAGTTGATTCTAGTGTGTTAAGCTGACTTTGCATTCTTGGGATAAATCTCAGTTGATAAGTTAATAATCCTGTCTATATGTTGCTGTATTTTGGTTTGCTAGTATTTTGTTGAAGATTTTTTATCTATATTCTTAAATAATATTGTTCTCTTCTTTTCTTGTGATGTCTTTGTTTAATACAGCCCTCATAGAATAAGTTGGGAAGTGTTCTGTCTTATAATTTTTGGAAGAGTTTGTGAAGAACTGGTATTAATATTCTGTAAATGTTTGGTATAATTAACCCATGAAGACATCTGAGCCTGGGTTTTCTTTGTGAGAAATTTATAACTATTCAATCTGTGAGAAATTTACAACTTTTAATTCAATCTTTTTACTTATTCTAGTATTTAGATTTTCTGTTTTCATTTTCTTATGCTTTTTATTTATGTAAGGTTCGTATTGATACCTTTTATCTCTTTTTCTTTGCTAGTCTAGCTAAAGATTTGTCAATTTTATTGATCTTTCAAAGAACCAATCTTTGGTTTTGTTGATTTTTTTCCCCCCTATTTTCTATATCATTAATTTCAGCTATAACTTTAGTATTTCCTTTCTTAGGCTTACTTTAGACTTAGTTTTTGCTTGTTTTTCTAGTGTATTGAGAATGGTTAGGTTATTGAGTTGAGATCTTTCTTTTTTAATATATATATTTACAGCTCTGAGTTTTTTTCTGAACAGTGATTTAGCTTCATCCCAAAGATTTTCATATGTTTTGTCTTCATTTTTATTCATCTAATTTCCCGTCTCTTCTTGGCTCTTTAGGAGTGTGTTGTTTAATTTTATAGAATTGTGAATTTCTCAAATTTCTATTATTGATTTCTAATTTCATTCCATTGTGGTTGATGATCATACCTCATATGGTATAAGTCCTTTTAAATTTGTGGAGGCTTGTTTTATGGCCTTACATGTTGTGTGTCCTGGAGAATAATCCATTTGCACTTGAAGAATGTGTATTTTCCTGTTATTGGTTGAAGTGTTCTATAGGTGTCAATTAGATCTAATTGGTTTACAGTGTTCAGTTCTTTTTCCTTGCTGATAGTCTGACCTGTTGGCCTATGCATTATTTAAAGTAGAATATTACAGTCTTCAACTATTATTATTGAATATTTTTATTTTTCCTTTCATATCTATCAGTTTCTGCTTCATGTACTTTGGGGCTTGAATGTTCTTTTTCTGCCTCTAGTTACAATTTTTTTTTCAAGTCTATTTTGCCTGATATTAGTATAGCCATTTTAGCTCTTTCATGATTATTGTTTGCATTATATATCTTTTTCCATCTTTTTATTTTCAACCTATTTGTGTTCTTTGATCTAAAGTATGCCACTCATTAACAGCATATAGTTGGATCATGTTTTTTAAATCCATTTTTCCAATATCCATGTAATTGTGCATATTAATCAATTTACGTTTAATGGAATTACTGAAAAGGTAGGATTTACTTCTGCCATTTGGTACTCGCTTTCTCTGTCTTTCTCTGTCTTATGTCTGTCTGTTCATTCCCCTATTCCTTCATTACTGCCTTCTTCTATGTTAAATAGATATTTTATAATGTGCCATTTTATTTCCCTTCATCTTTCTTCTATATATTTTTGAGGGTTTTTTTTCCTTAGTGCTTTCCCTGGAGATTACTATTCATGACTTAATTTATAATAATCTAGTTAGGATTAATAGCAACTTAATTTTACTAGTATGCAAACTTTACTCCTATATAGCTCATTCCCTCTCTCCTTGATGCTGTTATTGTCACACATTACATCTTTATATATTTTGTGCCTCTCAACTTGATTTATATTGCATTATGTAATTGTCTTCTAAACTAGGTAGGGAAAATTAAGGAATTAAAATTACAAAATACATTTATATTGCATTTATACTTACCTATGTAGTGACCTTTGGTGCTTTTAATTTCTCCATATAGATTTGAACTAATGTCTTGTGCCTTTCATTCCACATTGAAATGAAATTAGGCCAAAGCTTATAATTTAAAGCTGTTTCTTGCTATGAAATATTATATTAAAGAAGGTATTGAGACATATGCTATATTAGTGTACATTTTTTATTCTCACTTATTAAGATATGTAGTTGAGTGTCTCATTCTACAGAATATTTTGAGGGTATAGATTATCTTTGATTTGCAATCATACAGCAATTCTCATCTCTAAGCCTATAATAGGCTTGGAGATGAAGGTGGACATGGCATAAGTGGGTAACCCTGAGGCTGAAACTGTGAGCATAGTTTATAAAAATATGGCTTATTGTGTTGGAGAATGGTGAGAGAGACAATTGGAGGGATGGCTGAGAGCAGTTGGGATCTGGATTACAGCAGGGAGTTGTGCAATGTGGGTTAACAGTTCAGTCTCTACCAGCACATATAAGTCATGTCTTGGTAGTCATAAAGAATGCTGGGCTTTACCAAGGCTTTACCAAGGTTAAATTCAGTGGAATCATATCAGCTTGCTATTTGCTATTCCTGGACCCCCCTAGTGATACTGATGGCATATGTGGTGGGAAGGCTCTTCTTGAAGAAAAACTCATTGGGAAACTTTTTGGTTTCCAGGTTTGAAAAATTTATGGGTGAAAATGAAAGTACACTGCTAATGAGCTCGTGCCTGGCCTTCCACTGCTGACGTAGCCTGTACTCCTATGGAGGCAGGGCGAGGTTGGGGATGCCTTTACCACAGTGGGACTAGACCTAAGGATGATGATGAATGGGCGTGCATATGTGGATGGCTACTGTGTTGATAAGATAACAATAAATTAATTGTCCATGGCTATTTTAGAAAAGGAAACAAAAAATTTGTTGAGTTGATCAGATAAGTTGCAAATGAAACAATCATGCTGCCAGAGCATTTCTGTAAATTCCTTGTAACTATTAGATTGAATTGGCCAACCATTTCATAAAGTAATGATTACTTTGTTAACCACAATTTCAGATACAAATATTTTATTTCATTTTTCTTGTTAAGTTTTAATATAATGGTGGATTATTTAGTTTTTTCTATTTTGGTAACTTTAGAGTTCCATATTTTAACCACAAAACTGCTTGAATTTTTATCACAGGTAACTTAAAGCCCACTTATGAAATTATTGCAGAGATTCAAAAAATCTTACATGTAGAATATGTATCTGTTTTATACATAATATATAGTCTTAAAAAGTAATTTAAATTCCCAGTTAGTGGAAAGTTAAAAATGCCTAGGTTACTAGAAGTATTTTTTTTTCAGCTGAAGAAAACTTAGTAATAATATTCTTAAAGAAATAGCATAACATGTTATAGTTCTTGGCAGCTGAGAGAGATTTTAGTCTTCCTTAGATAGAGTTATCAGATATTATCAGTTTAAAAGAAAAGTGGCTAGTAGATTTCTACCCATCTTTCACTTCTTTCTTGGCACCTTCTAATTTATTGAAATTGTAATAAAGAGTTTCTTTATAAAAAAAAATAGAGCCTGGAGTCATTTATTTAAGATCTTGATAGACATATATGATTACTACATTTTAATACAAATATACTTCCTCTCCATTCTTAACTATGCAATTTGAGTCATTTTCTCAGTTAATAGTAATGGGAGCTGCTTTAGGTTCACTGCTGTCATTCCTATTTGCTTCTGTTAATGGTGCATATTGGTGAGGCTCCTGCCCAAGGACAAGGGGCACACACTTTTTTTCCCTCTAGGAATCTAATGGAGGAGGGAGGGGTGAGGCTGGATGGGATTGACAAGATGAAGATTGTTTTCTAATCTAGACTGAACCTCTAATGTGGTAAACATACCTACAGATGCATACTTTTGGGGAGGAAGATTGTAAAACCCATTGCAAATTCTGGAAAGAGTCTTTGAGGAGTTTTCATATTGTGAAGGGAATGGCTTTTTCATGGGGAAAAAATCAATTTAATTCAACAGCTCATCTATTGTGTGCTTATGTGTTGGAAATTTAAAGATCAGTGAGGCACAGCCTTTGCCCCTAAGGAGCTCATGGAGACGATAGAGCAGAAAGTCAGTCATATATGATCTAATAAGTACTAAAATATAGAAATTCTATTCTGGTTTTGCCATTGTGTTGTTATCCCTCTGTAAATTATTCATACTTTATTTCTCTCTTGGTTTTCTTCTCTTTATACAGGTCATTCTCCCCTCAAACTCCTCTTCATCCCATGGTGGCCTCTTTGAGGGCAGGGACTGGGTTGAGCACTGTATCAGTCAGGGTTCTCCAGAGAAACATAACCAACAGGATGGATTAATATAAGATAATTGCATTAAGAGATTTATTATGGGGCATTGTCTCATACAATTGTGGTGCCAGCAAGTCCAAATTCTGTAGAGCAGGCTGCAGGCTGGTAATTCCAGGAAAGATGATGTTGAAGTCTTCAGTTTGAATTCCTTAGGGGAAGCTGGTAGACTGGAAATTCAAGTAAGATTTGACATTACAGTCTTGAGGCAGAAATTCTTCTGACCTCTCGAACCTTCAGTTCTTGCTGTTAAGACCGCAAACATTATAGAAGTTAATCTTCTTTACTTACGGTCAAGCTAATCCCATCTATGAAATACCTCCATAATAACAACTAGGCCAATATTTTAGCCAAACAACTGGATATCATAACCAAGCCAAGATGGCACCTAAAAGTAACTATCACAATTCACCTCTTGTGAAACTTGGCATCCATACACATCTACTTAAACCATTCTTAACCTCCAAATAGAGATAGTAACAAAGCCATACTTCTGTCTAACATGATACAGCTAACTTACATACAACCAAAAATGCACTAACCCTCTCCCCAGAAGAAAATACAAGTCCTTGGGTAATACTGTATATATATACATACAACATATATTTCATAATAAAGGATAAGAGAGGGGAAAAAAACAAAGATAAATGCTTTATATATATGTACAAACACATTCATAACAAAACAAAGAAGAAATGCTCTTAATATATACAGTCCTAGTTTTTGCAGCTGTTTATGTGGTCATACTTTATATTTATAACTACCTTCTTTTACTGCCCGTTCCATATTCCCTTTGCCCTCACTAGGCATCTTAGCTGTTTGTGGTTCTTTGCTTATGTGGTGACCCAAACCTTCATTCCTGAAGGGTCTGGGCTGTTGGTAGTCCTGCCTGAATTGGGTTGTTGTAGTTTTCCAGTGACTTGAATCACAGGACATTGTAGTACTAGGAAATGCGCTAAGGGATCTCCTGTATTCCAGACATACTTTTTCTTACTTCCATTGTGTAGTAGCAGTTCATTTTCCTCTCAGTAGTCAGAATCAGTCATCCCAGCTAATATGGTAATTCCCTTCTTTGCTTGTTGATTCAGAGGCATGAGGAGCCTAAAATGGTCTGGTGGCAGGCAGTCTTCACTTAGTTCAATGGAATCGTTGTTGTGTTTCCTGGTGGAAGCATTCCTTCCAATGGAACTAAGACCTCTAGACCAGCAGATCATAAGGTTGTGGGGATAGCAAACAAAAATTTTGAATCACTAGGGATAATAGTGATTGTGCCACTCCTCATTCTATCCTTTTATTCCTGACTCCTGGTATTGGCAGATTGGGCACACAGCAGTGGCTGTAGCCAGGTCAGCCTTGGTGAGTGGAAGTCGATGTTGCTGAGCCCGTGTATAACCTCCATCCCTGCCACTGTGGCCACTTTGTTGAGGAGTCAATTGTGCAATGACAAAAAGGCTGGGGAAAGAGGCTGACTGGTATCTACAGAACAGGTCATCTTATCCACTTGATTATTAAAATTCTCTGCTGAGCTCAGTTTCTGGTGATCATTCACATGGGACACAAATATCCTCACATTCTCTACCCATTCAGAAAGTCTATGCACACACCTCTCTTCCAGACCTCCTTGTCACCAATTTTCCAATCATGTTCCTTCTGAATCTTTGACCATTGAACCAACCCATTGCCCTCAACTCATGATTCTGTATGCACATGCACCCCTGGCCATTTCTCCTTCCAAACAAAATGAACCACTTGGTGCATTGCTTGAAGTTCTGTCCACTGGAGGATTTCCATTTAACACTGTCCTTCAGGGACATCCCAGAAAGGGACTGTAGTGCTGCAGCTGTCCTTTCAAGTGGGTACCTGCATATCGTGCAGAACATCTGTAAACAAGGCCTGAGTTTTCTCTTCCTCAGTTAACTGGTCATAGGGAATTCCCGAAAAGACCACAGGTCTGGCTGAGAGAGAGAAGGACATTTGGGCTACTTCCTTGTATAATTTACTTGTGCCTTCAAGGCCTGCTTGAGCTCAGTCTCATATATACCACTTTCATTTGTTAATGGAGTGTTGCAATGTGTGCCCAACTTTCTGACTTTGTGGGTTAGATAACACCCAGTTCATGATGGTCAGCTCAGGCCACATGATAATTTGGTGGCCCATGATTAAGCATTCTGTCTCTACTAAGGCCTAGGAGCGAGCCAAAAGCTGTTTCTCAATAGGAGAGTAGTTATCCACAGGGAATGGAAGGGCTTTGCTCCAAAAGCCTACAGGTCTGCATTCTGATTCTCCTATGGGGGCCTGCCAAAGGCTCCAAACAGTATCTCTGTATACCACTGACACTTCAAGCACCATTGGATCTGGTAGATCATATGGCCCAAGTTGCAGAGCAGCTTGCTTGGCAGCCTGGACCTGTTGCAGAGCCTTTTCTCCTCTGGTCTCCGCTCAAAACTAGCAACTATTTGCATCATTCCATAAATGGCTGAAATGGCACACCCAAATAAGAAATATGTTGTATCCAATGGCACTTCCTCACAAATGGTTCCTACAGGTAGAAGGAGATACTCATTTGCATATTCTTTATGAATGCTGTCAAAACTGTTTTCTTCAGGACTTTATTTCTGAATGCAAAAGCTTGGAATTACGTAGTTTATTATAGCCCAGGCTTAAATTAGGCCAGTATTGAAGATTTTTTCCTTCTGCCTTCTTTTCCTTCCTCCTAATTAGAAAAAGAACTGACAAATTCACTGCACTTTAACAGCTGTTGATAGATAGTGGGGGACAAAGCCATACATAGCTAACTATAGCACTGTAGTAAATGCAATAGAAGTACAAAGGAAGACATTAAATTCTGTGCTAGATACTTTCAGAGATGGCTCCTTCACAGAGAAAATGATAGCTGAGTTGTGTTTTGAAGGCTAAGCTTTCATTATAAAGTAACTGGAAAACAGCGTTACTCGACTCAGTACTATAAGGCTAAAGACAAAATGAACTGTATGCAAACACTGTACTGTAGTTGGTAAATTTGTTTCTCACAGTTGTATGGGTTAGCAGTTCTGCATCTACATTTATACTGTAGCTCAACAAATAAGTAAATATAATATCTCATATTGTAGATAATAAGACCAGGTGAGGAAGAAGTTACATATAAGCATTGAGGAATGCTAAATCAACCCTGTGTAGCTGGATTGGAGTTCCAGCAATCAGTATGAACTTATGTGCTTTCTTTCTTTTTTTCTTTTATAGTACATATACAGATAGATTCAAGAAAGAAATGTAGAAATAAACCTGTGTGTGTATGTAATTTCTTATCTTTCTCTATTGAAGGGATCTAGAAACTATGACACTTTAGTGGCAATGAGCATACCTAGCACCTAGATCGTGATTTCTAATACATTCTCCAATAAAAGGAATCAGGACTCCTTAGAGAAATGGCTAAACCTATGGCCAAGACACAGAAAATACAAGATGAGCCTGGAGTGTCATAAAATAAGCTAGTGCTCAGAAAAGGGAAGGGGGAAAGGACACAGCACCCAATCTGAAAGTGTTCACAGTGGGCAAGGCTGAAACAATTTGAACAACAAAATAAACCACGATACTATTGAATTATAACCCAAAGAATAAAATAAATATCCATGAGTTCATAATGATATAAATAAATTAATGAATGAACAAGTAAATGGGAGAGAAAGAATAATTCTTTCTTACATAAGAACTTTCAGTTAATAAATGTAGAAGGAATGAGGGAAATAGAAAATCAGCTTTAGACCACCACAGTAATAATCACTGATCCATCAGTGAATGCTGATGTTAGTGGGCAAAACTTTAAGGAAAAACAGGATATTTGAATTGCTTTAAAGGATTTTCTCCATGATATTTATTAATTACAGAGGGAAAAATACTAACTTTACAGTGTTGAATCCTGTCAGATATCAACTTGGTCAAGTGATCAATGTTAATAATAATAAGACATCAATATTATGTGCTACCTGCCACGATGAACAGAGTACACCACTACACAACCCATAATCTCAGTCTAATCATGAGAAAATATCAGACAAACTCACATTGAGGGACATTCTACAAAATACCTGAACAAAACTCTCAAAGGTATTAAGTTCATGACAGACAAAAGAAATGTCACAAATGAAAAGGGATTCAGGAGGCATGACCATTAAATGCTATGTGTGATCCTGGATTGTATCCTGGAACAGAAGGAAAAAAAAAAATTAGTGGAAAGACTGGAGAAATTTGAGTTAAGTCTTTCGTTTAGTCAACTGTGTTTACCATTGTTAATTTTTTAGATTTCCGAGTTGTAACATGGTTATGTAAGATGTTAACAATAGGGGAGTCTGAGTGCAGACTATATAGAAACTTTCTGTACTAATCTTGCAACTCTTCTGTGTGTCTAAAATTAAATAAAAACAAGTTTAAAAAAACTCCCGTTTTTAACTCTCACTTCTTTTCATTGATGTTGCCAGTGTCCCTTTATGCTCATATGTTCATTTATGTTAAATGAATGCTACCTATCTGTCTGTCTGTCTGTCTGTGGCATGAACAAAAGCCAGCTGACTCATTTCTCTATCATTCTGTGTAGGGTGTAGGCATAATTGTTTCTCTAAGGATTATCAGGTGGTCTTCACATAGAATTTTCATAATTCTGGTGCCAAGATTTTCTAAATTGTTCAAGTTTTGTTTACTGTTGTGGAATGCTAAAAGAGAAAATATCCTTAAAGCAAATGTGTAATATAAATGGTGATTTTATATGAAATTAGCCTATATAGTGAATAAGCTGTTTTTATTTCTTAGATGTTGATAACTGTAGAAATATAGTTAACTTTTTAAGTACTTGTAGCAAAATTTTAAGCCTTGGCTCCCTTCTAAACACACTTTTTGGTCAACCTGATGGGTATCAGGTGATATCATGATATTTAGGTTTAGATTAGATATTCATTTGAGCAAAGAATATTTGGAAAGATAAATTTGTCAGAAACTAAAAAGAAGCTTTCATGTGAGAATAAACCATGTTCATTTTAATTATTTTTGTTTGACCTCCTGATTTTAATATATCTTAAAACTTACTGTTTGAACATATGCTGGACAAATAATTGTTAATTTTGAAAGTATTAAGAATAAGTGTTTAAGGTCTCTTTAAACATTTCACTATATTAAAAATTCATTTTACTACGTACTTCTGTCTTTATCCTCTAGCGTCTATGCCATAAAATATCAACATCAGAGTTAAAGGATTTATATGCCTATTTTCTTTGACCTAGATGTTGGTTGTGTTCCTATAAGAAGAGATATCTGATTTCTTCCTAGGGAAAAAATGGTGAAGAATTAAGACTGAAAAATTAAATGGTTTAAGGATGAACACACATATTTTTCATTCCTTAGTGACCTCTGCCAGTGTAGATTGCTGAAAGTTTCATGGTTTGTGTCTTGCTCACTCTAAACACGCTAGGATTCACGTAGGTTTCCCCCAAAATATGGGTGATTGTGAACTGCTTTTGCAAATGGTGGGAATGAACTACCTTAATGTATACCACAGATGCATTTTTGGATAACTGGAATTTGAAGCAAGAGAAAGGGAGGATGGCAAAAACTTTAAGGAAAAGACTAAAATTTTTTCTAAAGGAAAGTGTATAGACTCCCTGACAAATGGTGTTTTACTTGCCTTCTCATTTCCATCTCACCTTTGGGGCTGAGTTAACATAACATGTATGAGAATGACATAACTTTACTACCTTTCACCTGATTGAACTATATCACGTGAGAGGACTGAACTGTGGCCTATATTTTTCTCTAGGGTTTTCCACAGAAGTGAGTTATATATTGTTCCTGGCTTTACTTGCTATCCCTCCCTGGTACACCAGCTTAGGGTGCTATGGAATTTTCCAGGTACAGCATTAGAGGAGTCATGGAACAGGAGGAAGGCCAGAGCCTGTGTTTGGTGTGCGCAGGAGAGGAGTCAAGGGATTGTTCAGGAAAGCATTGGAAGTGGCCAGAGTGAGTGAGGATATGAAATTATCTGAAATAAATACAAACCAAATATTGAAAGCCTCTTTTTATATTTAAGATATCTTAAGGTATCTTTTATCTTTATTTTTAAAAACTTGATTTAAAAGGTACACTGATATTCTTTCCAGCATGGATTTCAACACATTTTTTGTGCTTATGCCAAGAACACAGTGTTCTGTTAAGTCATTCAGTGATGAGGATGACTGGCTTGCTGCCAACCAGGGTCAAGTTCATTCAAATAGGTTTCAGTGTAGATTCTGACTGAGTGAGGAATGTTCATCTTGTCTTTGCATGATATCTGGGTCTGGGGAAATAGTTCTTTTGAAACAAGCTTATTAGTACTTTTTGCTTTTTAGGTTTATGGTTTTCTTTTTTAAGGCTCCTTATACAAATAATGCTTTGATACTGGTATCACATTCTTGACTATTTATTGACTTTCCATTCCTGAACTGGTAAATATAACAGATCTGTTAACTATACCAGATTAGAATATAGCATAGATAACATTAACTCTGCTCTGTCACTCGAGGTTTTACTTTTCTACTTCTAAAGAAGAATTGTATTCAGAAAATGTTTTTCTCTATTACATATGTGAATTAAAAATTGGAAAAGGTGGATTAGAAGCAATAAAAATTTAACTTTTGATAACGGGTATAAACCTATCAAGATATATCTGTCTTTAAATATTTTATTCATACATTCATTGGACTGAATGATTCTTCCTTGGTTTATTTTGTGTGATTGTTTACTGTCTTTGTTTTCCAGACACAAAAATGTTTTGACCTTTTTGCATTCAAGATTCTTTTCTCATCACTTGAATTTATTGGCTTTTCCCTTTCACCTGGTAACATTTGTACAATGATATGCTTGGATGAGATGCAGAAAATACACAGAAAGCTAAGGATTAGAGCTAATTATACCACTCATTTAGCACTTGGAGGTTTTATGTGGAAATTATATATACTTAAACAATTTTATTCTAAAAATATTTAATTTGTATTTGTGTGAATGAGTGAATGAACAAACATATATCTTGGCTTTATAACTAGTTCACTGGTCCTTCAGAAAATAACCTTTTTTTCTGTTCATTACAGTGTATGACCAAGGTGATATGTTTTTGTTGATACTGATGAAAGTTATAAAATAACACTTGCCAATAGTGTCTTTTGGCTAATGTCTGGTAACAGGTAGTGTGGCAGTTTGATATTATTTATGAATTCCAAGACTATATATTGATTATGTTTGTAAACTGGTCTGTTCCTCTGAGTGTGATACGCCTTTGAATGTATTAAATTCAGAGGTTTCACTTTTATTTTATTAAATCAAGATTAGGGCTTTTATTCAACCATGCCATTAGGGCAACTTAGAGTTGAGTCCCCACCCCTTAGGCTATGTAAACGGACGCTCAATCAAGGAGACAGAGAAGTAGATACATGGAGACCAACAGGAAGAGGAGAGAACTTGTCAGCTTTGATCCTGCAGCCCTGGAAAGAGAGATGAGGAAGAGGGATGAGGCTGATAGTCTACAGCTGACCTTGTGAAGAGAGCAGAGCAGCTGAGCCTGGAAAGAAATGAGCCCTTCAGGCTACAGCTGAGATAGGAAGAAGCTAGGCCCAGGAAGGCTTAAGAGGAAGAGGAAGGCTGAACCCTCGCAGATATTCCCCACTGTCTTGCTTCAACACGTGGCAACAGAGTTTGGCGAGGAAGTAACTTTGAGGCGGACTCTTTAGGGCCTCATAATTGTAAGCTTCCACCCCAAATAAATACCCTTTATAAAAGCCACCAGACTTCTGGTACTTTGCATCAGCACCCCTTTTGGCTGACTAATACAGGTAGCAAAGCACATTTGCTTATATTGGTTAATCAATGATTAATGTTTCTTTTTGCAATTGATCACTATGTCTTTCATATTCATTTAAGTACTTCTAGAATCTGGCAAGATGCTTGGCCCTGCTCACCAAGTACTCACAACGTGACTGATTAATAAATAACAGTTACAGGTCACACTTTTGATAAATGTAATATTTATGTCTGGAAACCTGTTTTATGCCACACGCACGCACACACACACGTACAAAATGCAAATAAATCACAATTACAGACATTTATTAAATATTTAAAACCAAACATTTCATTTCATATGAAGTCTTTGTTATAAATATTCTGTTAGGGCATTTTTCTATGTGGGTTACATTGCCTGGGCTTTTAAAAATAAGAATCCAGTAAAGCTTGAATGAAAGAAACCTTATTTTCTCACTAAATCTTCCTTTGGCAAAAATATTCATTTATCACCACAGTATTTCAAGGACCGCTGGGCAGTATTAAATATTTTTCATGTGTATTGGGTATGCGTGAGTTCCTTGGAAAGACTTTGAATGTTAAATACTGAAGGAGTTTCCTATTTCCACTTCCCTCCCCCTTCAAGTGGATATTTGTAGTCATTACATGGTCACAAATATGAGTTTGGCTGCAGTTATATGGTCTTATTTATAATAGTATCCTTTCTACTTCCATAATGCCTTTTGTTGTAATGCCTAGTAATCATTACTTATGATCTCTCGATCTAACCTCAGGTTTCCTGGGGGCAAGAGACATGATGGAGTGAGTGAGTGGTGATTGTAGTAGCTACAAGACATACTGGTGGAGAGTGGCGGGGATTTTAAAAAACTATGGCAAAAAGCTTAATTATCTAAGGTTTTGAGAGTAAATTTTAAACTTAAAACACTGAGTTTATGTATATACTTAATGAATTAAGTATCTGCATCTATTATAAAAACATTACTAAATATGACTGTTTAAATATTCAGTTCTCATAGAATCAAAAAGACATAATGAAAACAGAATTGGTGGCATTATATTTTTTGATTCTATATTTATTCACTTAAATTTCTCTGCTTTTACCAGACAGTTTTACTTCTGAAATGAGAGTAATGGGATGAAGATAAGAGACCAGTGTTGCTGTCATAGGAGTATAATTTCTCATTCAGTGAGGACTCAATCAGATTGTTCATCAGTACTGATGCTTTCATATTGTAGTTGAGAGTACAGGTCAGTCTTACTTTTGAAGGATGCTTAACAAAATGTGCCTCTTGACAAATATTAAGCCACGGGAAAAATTAAATGGAGAAAGCTTTTTCACTTAATTAGGAAATATAGTTAAGGAAATGAATGTGTAATAAATATGTATAATCACATGGCTTGGTTGTTTGAAAACCTATAGTCAAGATTTTATATGATTATTAAATTGTAAGTAGACTGCTCCTTAACAAAGCTTATTGAGTCTAATGGGATGAATATATGGATATTATGTGGATATGACTTCTATAATATATTTCCAAAAGAAATTTTAATGGAAGACATTATTGAATAGATAGCACATTGCAGGAGCAAGGGGTTCCATATGATATCTCAAGTAAGATAAATATGTACATAAAAAGTCTCAGGAAATTTTGGATGCTATACTTCAGTCTTTACAATGCCTACAGTAATGACAGTTGCTGTTTACTGAGTGCTACCTAATACGTAGGAACACTGCAGAATCTATTTTACATATATTTCCTCATTTGATCTCCATGACAGCATTCTTGAGATGGGTATTATTGCCTTAATTTGTATATGGGATAATGTCGCTGTCTCGAATTAATTGGTAATTTGCCTACTTTGTTGGTAAGGGCAGAAAAAGGATACCAATTATGAATTAGATCATAAGACAAGAATCCTCTGTGTCCTCCTAGTCAATTTAGGTTAAGCCCTCATGTAAAACATTTCGTTTCTTAAACAAGTAGGAAATTAAGGAATAGGGGGAAAAGTGTGACTTTATCAGCTAGGTTTATAAGAGGAAAATTAAACTTTCTATACTAGCTGCTGCTTGTTTATCTTTTTCTCAGAGTCTTGCATCAACTTTTTGACTTTGGCACACTTTAGTATTTGGATCTGAAGGAGGGAAATAATTCCACCAGATTCCCATGCCCCAACACCCACTTCCAAGCTGTCTGTCAGAACTTGCCATACTTTTCTTGATATGTGGGAGACTATCAGCACTCTGCTCTGCTCCATGTGTATCTTGTAGTTACTTGAAATATCTCATGAGGTTCTTGGATACCTGTCTGAAGAAAGAGTGGTGGAGGGATTTAGGAAGGCTAAGAGAAGAAAGAAACTTAAGTCATATTTCTTTCATTTATCATCCTTTTACTACATCATTTCAGTTTGGTTCAGGGTTCAGGGTTGCATTCTTTCTGTGGAATGATGGAGCAAGATAGCATTTATTTTCCTCACCATATAATTTTTGGTTCTTTTGTTTAAATTGAGCTGAAAGCACAAATTGAGGAAAGCACAACAAGCCTCATATTCAGTTTCTTAAATACTGCTTTTGTTTTGTTTTTCACTTATAAGGAAGAAATTTGAAGTTGGAATGTAGAGTTCTGAAAAAATTATGGAAGGAAATGGGGAGGAGATTGCATATGTGTAGAGCTCATAGTGTTTTAAAGCTGTAAAGGATTTAGAGTGCATAAATGTAAATAACGCTTGTCTGTGCTTTCAGCAGGTCCACGTTGTGCCATCTCTATGTAGTGCATGGTTCAGGTTCCCTCTGGTAGTCTTTGTTTCTACAGCCTGGTGAAAGCTGGCATCTTTCTTTGCCAAGTGTGTTATCAAGTATATTGACTTTTTGGTGAATTCTTTGGCTTTTAAAATCTTTAAAGCAATAAATATTGAGAGATTATCTTAATTTTTCCCCCAAATAACCTGATGATAGATTTGGAATGTATTCATGCTCCCCATGTTTGGCCTGTTCCTATGGCAGGAGACAGGACCCAACACCAGGTTTTCTTAATTTAAGATGAAGGTTTGAGGCAAAGATCTCACTATACCTCTCCCATGGTAGTTTTGTGAAGAGAACATGATGACATAAAGCCACAGCTTTTTCCCTTGTGTTTCTTTTAAAAGTGTGATGGCACAGGCTTAGATTGTCCAGTTAGAATTTATTTTTCAGTTCAAGAGTGTTATCTGACCCTTATATTACTTCTATGGGAAAGGTTTTAAAGATTTTATCTGTTTTCATAGAATGTGTTTACAGGCTTTAATTTTGCTCGTAGATATTTACATTTAGGAAGTTAGGATGTAGAATAAATACATACACATACACATTTTATTGAGTTTTCTCTCCATTATTAATATAATTCATAATCACAGTACATTTTATATAGTTTCTCTAGCTGGAAGCATTTGCAGTTAACATTTTTGTATATTTTGTTTTCTTTTTAAGGGACCAGCCTTAGCATGATTGGGATGTCTTGGCTATCTGGTGCCAGGAATGAGGCACAGAGATCTCAGACCCTTTTATTTCTTAGTTTAATATAGTTCTCTTTTATATTATTCACCTTGGCACATTAGTTGAAGGATTTACATCTCCTCTTATTACTGTGCTGGGACAAAAAATCTTATTTCCACGCTTTCATAGCTTCTCTTCCTTTGGAAGCAATGGGGTAAAGATCTCTGCTGTTTGGGAGTCCAGCCTTGATTCTGGGCAGCAGAGCTGCTATATGGCAGGGACTGAGAGAACCTGCCTTCTCTGCCATCCTTAAAGGGGACAAAAGGAACAAAGAACCGGTGAATATAAGATAGTGATTCTATGCCTTATCTTTTCTGCAGGAATGAGGGTAGGAGGTGAATTTGTTTGGATTCTTTTCCCCACTTTCCTAGAAAATCAACTTAACCACTGAAGATAAACTTAATTGAGATTTTGATGACTTGACATATGCCATACAGAGTTTGCAGGTATTCTACAGTTTAGGGTGCATAGACTCATCTCTGAAGAAATTATAGTAATTTTGTGTGTGTGTGTGTGTGTGTGTGTGCATTGTGTGCATTTATTTGTGGCTTAAGGTTATGTCATGAATAGCACTCTTCCTCCTTCAAAAAACTGACCCTCAATAACAACCAATGGCACAATCAGAATTGGCTTCTGTTGTACATATGTATGCATCTATGTAAAACTGTCTGAAAGAGCCTGAAACGATTACTCTATCTCATAGAAATGAAGCAACTGACTTTCCCAGGAGAGGTAGCAGGAAGACTGAAAATTAGGTTGTCAGTTTCTTGGCTGGGTAGCTAGTGATTTGTCTGTTATTTCTCAGTGGTATGTAAGCAGCCAAACTATTGTAATTCAGGATACCTGAAAAAATTGATTCTGCTCACCTTGTCTGTCATTGATCCATTTTAACTACATGAAAAAAAGCTACAGGGCATAAGGCCCATATGCCTTTGGGCCCAGGCAGGTGATGTGACCCCAGAAGTACCCCAGTTAGAAAGCCCAGCCCTGCCCCAGCGGGCACTGCCAGTAAGCTCCAGCCTGCTATTGCCTTGCAAGACTATTATTCCAGTGTTGCCAGATCTTCTCAATTTCAAGAACACCAAGTAATCCAGACTTGTATGTGATGTCTTCCAGTTTCTGTTGGCAACTAGGTCAAATTAAAAACAAAAACCAAAAGTAAAAAACTCTGGGGCCAAACACAAAATGCCCACTGTTGGTGTGTGTCCTAGCTACCAGGTACACTTTGAGAAATGCCAGGCCACAAACATTGGTGATTTTTGCATTTATGGTAGGGTAAGATTCTTATTCAACAATATTTATAAAGTGTGTATGGTGAGCATTCACATATTTATTTCACAGCTTTCTTAAATGCTGCTGTTCTTTTTAATGTTGAAAATAAGTGAGGAGTTCTGCTTATGAAACTATACAACATGTACAACTGACTGGGTAAAATGACCCCAGTCTCTTGGAAGGAGATATCCACGGCCCTAGTGCTGTGATGCTGGGCAGGTCCATAACCTCTGACCACAGCTTTCCATCCCTAAAATGGGGATAATAATATCTACTATAGAGCTTGCTATGAAGTTCTAAGGCTACATGAGGATAAAAGTGCTTTGTAAATTGTAAAGCACTATATGAATTTGTCATGATAAATTACCAACTTAATTTTTATTAATAAAACAGTTTAGCATATACTCAGTGCCTTCCATCTGCCATTTGGTAATGAGAGACAGAATGATCCTGGTTTGTGGATCTGTGACATAGTTTGGTTCCCAGGAAGGTCCAAACTGAGACCCCCCCTGTACTTAGTTAGGCAGTCCACTGTTGCAGGAGAGGTTTTAAGTTTGGGCTCGGATAAGGTTGCGTTAGGTAGGCCAGAACCAAAACCAAATATTCCAGTGTGAATTACTAGATAGATCAGGGGTTCTCAAACTGTGTTCCCCCAAGCAGCAGCAGCAGCATCACTTGGGAAATTGCTAGAAGTGCAGATTGTCCAGCTTCTCTCCAGATCTCTGAATCAAATCTTGGCCAGCCATCTGTTACAACAAGCTCTGCAGGTGATTCTGTTGCATGCTAAAATTTCAGAGTCACTGAGCTAAAGAGCCAATCTGGGAAGCAGGAGTATAGGTGGGAGAACTGCCTTGGAGCTAGGAGACTAAGGGGAGACAGGAATTCAGGACAGATGAGGGTAGGTTAGGGCACAAGCACCAACCTGAAGCTAAGTTTGAAAAAGCAGTGGGAGTTTGTGAGGCTGCTGCTGAGCCATGTTGAAGACCATTCCAGGAGTAGTCTTCAAGAAGGGATTCTCTTCCAGGAAGGCCAAGTCAGGTGTTACTTTGAGTGGTGACTTAGGACTTCCATGGGTAAACCCACACTTTGGAAAAAAGATCGCCCTAGAGTCGAGCTGAACTGGCAAAATTCACCTGGGATTTAAGCTTTTACTAAGTTTAGTAAGTTTTCCTAGCCTCATTTTCCTTATCTACAAGATGGGATTTTCTGAAGAAGGCATATTGTTTGTAAGGTTCCCAGTTTGGGTCCATGAAATAAGAAGCCTCAGTAGATGACAGATTTTATTTTAATTGGTTAATATGGCCTGAGAGAGCAGATCCTTAGTGATGAATGTTAGAGATGCAAAGACTCATAGTTATCAGGGAAACAGCATGTGCTCCAGGACTGACCTTTGGTTCAGTTATCCAGCTCAGAGACTCTACCCACTGCATATCTCAAGCCCTTGACAGTTAAGAGATCTGGTCTTGGAATAGCCAGAGTGACCCAGAACTGCATATTGGTGGCCAGTTTAGAAGTGTGAGCA
The DNA here is from genome assembly GCA_029593785.1 of Cabassous unicinctus. Taxonomy (NCBI): domain Eukaryota; kingdom Metazoa; phylum Chordata; class Mammalia; order Cingulata; family Chlamyphoridae; genus Cabassous; species Cabassous unicinctus. The sequence continues at coordinate 2,564 of JAQZBX010020965.1, read as the reverse complement.
TAGGTACTGAAGCCTAGCAGATGTGGGAGAGGAGTGCTGTTTGTGTGTGTGTGTGTATAACCATGATGATTGTCGTGCATACTCTTTTGAAGTTGATACACGGTGGAAGCCAGCTATGGCCTATGAAGCATCCCATCATACCATGGTCTGAGAGGTTCTAGTTGTGATTCTGACTCACTTGTCTTTCATACCTCTGATAGAACCACACCTGTCACCTTTAAAGACTTGTAGTGATTCTGGAGTGCAACTGGAGTAGACCTCCATCATTACTATTACTGTGTTATGAGCAGGAGTCTGGATCACTACTCCTGCCTCTGTGCACTATGTGACTACAAGGCTGCCTTGAGACCAGCATGCCCAGTACTTCATGCATGGGCCTAGCCCCCATTATACACATCTTCTCCTTGACCAAATATGGCTTACACAGCAGCCATATCAGATTACCTGTCATTTCTAAAATACACACCAAAAATGAAGAGGAAAAATAACACCTTGTATCTCTTACAGCCTGAGAAATACCACATTATGGGGACAATTCAGGCCTTGACCACTTATCTTCACCTATGTTCTTCTCTCTGGCCAGGATCACTCCTCTTCAAATGTGTACTTACAAATCCTACCCTACCTTCAAGTGATGAGTCCAGATGTCCCTCCCTTCTACATCTAGAGCATTGACAAAGTAGTGATTCATCAGGGGTCATATGCCCCAAAGGAGTTCCAGAGGCTAATTCATGTGGCAAAGACATCTCTGAGGGAATCAAAAGTTATAGAAATTACAGAGTGTGTGTGTTTTTTGTTTTTTTTTTGTAGAGGAATATTTCACACTGTAATTCAGTGATTCATTGTGAGGACAACTCAGCTTATACATTTTAGTTAGGACAGTTTGGCTACCTGTTGTTAGCATGGTATGTAGGCTGGTTTTTTCCTTTTATTTCTCTTTATTTCACTCTTCCATTGGGGGTGGTACATCAAGGAAAATCTTCCAGCAAAGTTTTGCAGGTCATATTTAGGACATAAAAGAAGGTGACCAATATGCCTGTAAAGAGTCTGCTGCACTCATTTGAAGTTAAGAATCTGTTCTGAGTACTCTTGTACATTGTATCCAAGGAGACATGGGAATGGGTCAATGAGCGCTGTGCAGTTATTGCTCCTATAAAGTATTATTCTTTCAGTTAATTAGGAAATAAAACATTTGGCTTTTGATGAAGGTATTTTATGCATTTTGCTTAGAACAGCCACTGGTCACATGTAATCTTGAGTAGACTTGGAACTGACCTCTGCCTTTTCTAAACTCTTGAATGGCTTCTGTCCTCTTGGATATCATGCTTTAAAAAAGCCAAGGTTTGCTGTGACCCACGTGTTCCTGTAGGTTCAGAGAGGACTTTCCTCCTGTGTCCTGGACTTGGACTCTGCAGCTTTTGTCTCCTGGCAGCTCTCAGTTGAAGCTCACCCAGATTGTTATCATATTGGCCTAATTTGGGCCAAAAGCTATCAGGAGAACTTTGGCTATTTTTCCAAGCAATGTTTTTGATCTAACAACTTCAAAGCAAGTTTTGTTTTTCTTATGTGTGAGCTGTAGACCCTACCCCTGGATGAGGAACTAACTCCACTAATTGGTTCAATCTGCTCAGTTTTTTAATTACCAGTTGGCAGGCCCAAGTTTCTCTTCAGTTCATAAATGGAATTCTCACTTGAAATTTATCCAGCGTTCATTTAGTCTTTCTCATTTATAGCGAATCTAACAAACCATGATTTTGAGTATTTTTCTTAGGAGCCTTTTTCAGTGACATTCCTGGTAAGGCTTTATAATCCAAAAAAAAGAAGTCTGTTCAAAAAGCAGCTTCATCTTTAATCATATTTTTTTTCTGAGTTTGTAGTCGGAGCTTCTTTTGGATCCATAAATAAATTCTCAGATCAATTTTCAGGCTTTTTCTGTATATACTTCCTGGTGGCAGATAAACAGTCTTTATGTGGGGTGGGTGCCCTCCTGGGTGCAGGTATGGCCTCTTCATCTGCTTCCCCCTCCCCAACGGACTATGGCCCTCCAGCAGAGGCCCAGGGTTTCTGCATCTATAAATAAAAGGCATCCACAAATGTTTGTGTAGTGATACTTACATGGCTTGATTTCTTCTGCCAGTGAATCTGGCTTAGGTGAAGAAATATAAATTTTTGCATCTTGAAGCATCAAGCATCTTCTTGGACATTAGGTTTTAAAACAAGCCAAAGATAACTCTGCCCTTTCTCTGCCCTTGCAGAAGGAGCTCTGCTCTCTTAGGTGCCATCTTCACAAGGTTCACATGTCATGGAAAAGGTACCTCCTCACTGCTGTCATACAGGTCCCTCTTTCCCAAGTAGGCAAGCAGTATTAGTAAATTCTTTTAAGATTAAAAAAGTAATAAAAGTATTTTCAGACAAATGGAAACATACTATATCCACATGCTATACACACTCTATACACAGTATGCATATACTATAAACACTATACACACACTATATGCTATACACCCTTACTGTATATATACTATGCACATACTACATGCCGTACACGTTATGCATGTAATACA